>JPYR01000628.1:0-29330 GCA_000775305.1 Belgica antarctica | reverse complement strand
ACGGACTGATTTGGAGTGAATCTAAAACTGTGGTTTCAAAGGATTTGAATCTTTAATGTGAAGGTTGATTTCAAAATCAATTCATGCAACGGCGCATTCTTCCGGCCTATGACTTTTAAACTGCTAACATACTGTTAACAAACATGTACTCCTATAAAACTGCACTCAAATTGACTGTTCGCCCATAAAAGCCAAAATTAGGTCAACCAGATCCCTCAGTTTATGCCATTTGCGATCGCATTTCACAACAAAAGCTACTTTGACGTTTTCCGGCGTTCATTGCGTAAATGCTTACACTTTTTCAGCTTCGAGTCTTTGTTGCGAATTTGTACTATCATTTCGCGGTAATTTATCATTTTTCGCGGAAAGTAAAAGTAGGCAGGTAGAGTACATTAAGAGATCTGTTTTCGCAAGCAAAAGCAACACGAACCCTCCGAACACTTCGTTGCATAATCGGGTTTAAAACAAATTTACTTCTTCTTACATTGTCGCTTCAGCCAGAGACACAGTGAACTCAAATCAGTCAAAAACGCCGCGTGTTTGTCTATTACACGATTTACCTAAAAGAAAAGATCCAATAAGCGTCGTTATTAATGGACGTAATTACTCTTTGGGGTAATGAAAGCTATTAATCAAAACAACGAATGGATCTTCGCATAATCGCTTCTTCTTCTCTCCCTTCTTTCTGCACCGTTGCGAATCTCGTTGGCGGCGATTTTTGAGCTGTCTTGATTTATCAACTTGTCTGATGATGCTTGTAAAATAGTGCCGAGTGGTGCTACGAGTGAATGGACAGGTCTCAACCGGTTAGGAACGTCTTCAGATAGTTTTAGTGTCAATTAAACTTTTGCAGATCTTAGCTCGAGTTTGGTTTTCGAACTGTTTCCAAGGTCAGCTGCTTTGCTTTCATTTTGTGTCTGCAAATAAAGACGTTTTTGGTCTGACATGCTTTATGTTGCAACAATTTTGTTTCTCCTTTCGAAGAGTTAAGCTCGAAGAGATTTTTAAGTATCGATTAATTGCAGCTTTAAGTTGAAATCCTTTGAGGCTATGAATTCATTCCGGTGTTATTTGTTTCATTGATCACCAAAATGAAATCTCTCGAGTCTTGTGAAATTCTCGAGAAAATTAAATTTTTAAGACCTTCGCGTGAGTTTTACGGCGATTGAATGACGGAGAATAGGCTGTAAATCAATAAAACCAATAGTCTTGGTTATTAACCGTTCAGAACAGACAGTTTTTATTGATCTGCTTGTTCGGAGGACATTTTGACGAGAGGGCAGACCTTGGATCCGCCCTGAAAGGAAAACTTTCGATGATTTATTCGAAAGGTTAAGGTGATAGCGACGCTCGAGACTGCTTCATGAATTCTTTCGAAAAATTTCTTCTCGAAACACGAAAAGTTAATTGAAATTTCATCTCAATAAATTAAGTTCGGCTGTTTTTTATTGTCTTGACCAAAACAAAACCTGTCACAGCCAAGAAGGAAACAAAAATGTATCGAAAATTTCTCTCGCGGCACAAAAAGTCGCGCGATTATTGAAAATATTTACGCAACAGGCGGGAGAATCACTTGTTCAAAAATATGAAATAACTTCTTCGTTTTCAAGTTTCTTGTGTGTGCAGACATGTGCGAGTAAAATCGATTAATTTCCAGATCCACTGAATAAGCAAAAGAGAAACATTTTGAAATGTCGAGAAACTTTTCCGTTGTCTTCCTGGCTGAATTCATCTTGTGATCGACGATCGCCGGGATTGTTTGCATATTTTGTTACGCTCGAGATAAAGGGGCAAAAAATGCATGTAGATCAGGCGTGTTTTGAAGTTCGATGATCGGTTGAGTGGTTGTACAAGCTGGTAAAGTTATGAAAACATAATTTGATGTGAGTTTGATAGGCAATTATTGAATCGTTTTCTAGTAGAATAATTATTTTATCACTGGGTCACGTGATGTATTTGAAGTCATTCATTTAATTTATTTCTTATGAAGTTTTGTCATAGAAATCTGAGTTTGTACATGCATCTAATTGCACTAATCTCCGCAATCTGCAGAATTCGCCCCAGAAACTTCACACTTTGTTAACAAGCCAACAAACAAACACCGAATCAAAACACGAGTTGTTGACTGATCAAACTATAATCAGCTTCTCTGCCCTTGAAGATCTTGGTAAAAAGCGAGTGTAAACACCAGCCTAGTCCAAAAGCTAAAAATTCTAACTGTTATTTGCGTAAAACTTTTTATCTCACGGCAGCTTGTATCAGTAAACATCGCTCGACAATTAAGCCAGCCAGTATTCAAATGAGTTTTCTGCGGTGGGTGTGAGGTATTTCTTAACAACCTGAAAGTCTCGATTCGTTGAATACAAAGTTGGTGCAAATGTGGGCAAAATTTATGCAAAAAGAAAAGGAAAACATTTTTGTCACAGCGAAGCAGATCTGGAGTCGCCTCGTTAGCGATGATCGAAGGGGCTGTCAAATGAGTCGCGAGTTCGTATCTGCGCCGCAAAGCTGCTGAGTGAATATTAACAAACACACTTTTTACCAGCGCCCATAAAAAGATGTTCTAGTAAAAACGACAAAAACGAATGCAAAAAGAAAAGTTTTCGTGTGTTTCGCGCTCCACGTTTGTCAAATGAGCCAAAAATTATAACGGAATGTCCATTATTATGGTGATTTTTTCCTGCCCGTTCAAAACAAAAAGAGAATCGAGTCGTCACCGCGTATACGACTCTTTATTGATGAATTCGCGGGGACACTAGTTGTTGTTTAGACATCGGGTTGAGAGCCAGAGTTAAAGTCTGCGTAGCGCACGGTGTTCTAAGGTTTCGTTCTGCGCACAGTTCGAGGGTGGTGAGACAAGTAATAAAAAATCGTTCACTTCTGTTTCTCGGATCATTGTGACGAGACATGCTCGATGCGAAACTAAGTGTTAGTGCAGTTAACGTGATGGAATGATTTAGCGAACGTGTTAACGACTTCAAGAGTGCGCGAAAGCGATGATTGAGTTTAGTGATCTAGCGGTGCTGATTCACCACATCAGCGAGCGTCTTGGCATTGCGCTGGATTGGTTCACCGATGTTTTCATTCAAGTGGGATTAGTAACCGTCATTTGGGTTGGATATCTAAGACACTGGGTGAGTTCAAATTTAGCATTCAATGTCACCGCCGTAGGAAGAGTTTCTTTTCACTCGAGTCACCTTTTCGCCGAAAGCCGTGGAAGAAGTTTTGTAAATCACCCGCGAGAACTCAAATAATACCGCGATTAGCCTGGAAACTCATTCATTTGAATTGAATACCATGCTCAAAAGTCGTAAATTGGATCGATAGATTTAGGGACGCGAGAACACTCCTAGTTTTGAATGTCCGGGGAAGCTAAATTATAATTGCCGCCCGTCTGCTGTCGCTTCCTGATGGCAAATGCAATTTCAAACACGTGAAGTTATGAGGGAAGAAATTGGTCGATAAAATTGGGACAAGTTGGCAGTGATGCACTGAAAAAATTTTTCAAACGCGTTGATTTGAAAGTTTCTAGAATATTTTTAAGACAGTTTATATGGAAGCAGCCTCTTGACCTAATGAATGTACAGTCCCCACCTTGCATTATGACTTGCAACATGCGACTGCCTTCCAATTTCGCTATAAACTTGATCATAAAATTTTAACTTAGAACTGCACAAAGCCACTTCCAGTAGCATCTGCTTTTCACTAGCTGCTCGCTCATCATTAACTGGCATTTCTCCGATTTCTGCAGAAATAATTAAGCGCATGATTTTTAACAACTTCATAATAAAAGTTGCTGAATTGAGTGGAGTAAGAAATCGACGAGAATGATGCCTGGAAAAGACAGCGACGAACGAAAACCGAGCGAAGCTGAAAATCGCGAGCGAATGAATTAAACTTGGTCGCACACACAAACTACAAAATTTTCCCCTTCGCGCTCGATGCCGTTGTTGTTGGCTGTTGTTAGTTTATTTTCGTGCTTTGGCCGTGTAAGTCTGCAATTTTTTTCTTTCTGTGCCGACTATAGTTCTGTGGAACAGCGCAGTCAATTGCAAAACATCTTTGAGACGATAACGATTGTGATTGTTTGAAAAGTGTTATCAGCACTAAATGGTTGATTGTATTCGGCGTTTGACAGTGTGTGCACTTGGTGATGTTGCATAATGCACCAGCAATTAGCTTTGGAGAGAATTTTTCTTAACACTCGGCGTTGTTTCGACGTCGACGTTTCGCAGAAGTGAAAAATGAAAGAGTTTTGTGCAAAATAATCGCGAAAAAATATTTGAAAAGTTTTTAATAAAAATAAACCATTTTGTTGCCAGCAAAGCCGTGTGTGAAACGGCAATTATGGTTTTAGAGGAAAAAAATTGCTGAGAAAGTTTTCCAATTGAAAAAATAATTTATTAAAAAAGATTTTCAAGAAACAAAATGAAAATTGATCGGTGAAATATTGGTGAGAAAAAATGAAAAGAAACCAGTTGCGGGTGAACACTTCAGTGCGTGTCAACGTTTGGCGCAAGGATTAAATTGATTTTTGCTATTTTCGTGTTCAATTCTGTCAACAAGCACACATGGATATTGTGTGGCGTGCAATTTTGAAAAAGTATTCAAAGGTGCGGGAGCCGTTTGTTGCTGTAAGTAATGCCTTTTAATTGAATTCTTGTCTTGAAGCCAGCCGTTGAAACTTTCAATTCCGGTATAATTTGTTCTGTCGGGGCTTTTGGTAAAGGCGATCAGTCTAATCCCCTTGGTCATTGAGGTGAACTAGAATTTTCAATTCACAATTATCAGTTTTTGTTCGTGAACTGTGGCGTATTTTAATGCAGTGATGATTCTATGGTTCAGAGCCGCCCAAGTCATTTGCTATGCTTGAAGGCTTAGGGCGGGCTGAATTTTGGGTTGATTGGGCTAGAAAGATGAGAAAAGAGTGAAATGAAACTGCGGAGAAACAGAAGTGTTGTAAATGCTAGGCCTTGTACTCCTGATAAGAAATCAAAGTCGGCTAAAATTTCGATTTAACAAGACTTATGTAGAAGTGATGTCAACTATGAACAAAATTTGAAAAACTTATGTTGTAGATTTGAAAAAATATTGCATGAAAAACTTCACTCAAAGTTCAACAAACTTTCCAATAAACTTTCACAGTTGACATTGCTTCCGCACAATCCCCAGCTTTAATTGAATCGCAACTACCGGAGACCCTTCTCGCACGAGAACATAACAATCGATCCGCTCAGCATATTTTCTATAGATACGCGTTTATAAGTTCAATGACAAGCCCAATTGTCAATAGAAGTGCCTAATACAACATAGAATAGTTCTTCGATTGTGACCGCTTTTCAGTTTTTCGCGTGACTAATCATTTTAATAGACAACGACGCACACAGACAGCGCGCTAGGGCATTGTCAAACGCGATATTATCAGATTGATGATGAATCAATGGTGAAAAGTCGAAGACTCATACAACATCGTCGTTTAATGCTGCTTCACAATTCACAATGTGAATAGATTACATAAAACGCTTCAATGCTTAATTTACTGGAATGAAGCCCGATATTTTTCGAGAATGAACAGTTACAATTCTGCACCCGTAATTTAACATGTTCTCTCCCATGGATTTCTTTCCACATCTCTTTGACCTAATGAGCGCTTCTATTCGACATCGACTCTCGAGCCATTTCTCTGCTTTGTCGATGTATCGATAATTAACTCAAAGAGATTCGAGTTTATTTATCTCGCGCCATTTGAAAGAAAAAATAAGGCAAATATAGGCGCTTGTTCGTTTCATTTCGGGCGAACACCGCGATTGAAACGAGGTCACGTACAAACAGATAAAAATATCAGCGCACCGCGGTAATCCACGAACAATGAACTCTTTTGATGCACAGAAGTTGGGGATGTGTGGAAGTTCCGACATTATGAACTAAGATCTAGGTTTAGGCACGGTGTTGACGTCACATTAGGTCTACTTGATACCTACTTGAACAAAAACTTAAAATCGATGTACTAAATCGAATCAGAAGTTTTTGAAGCAGCATGCCTTGGACTAGCTTTGAAAACAGTAGACATTTCTGGTGGATTATTAGGTATCAAATTCAGAAGATCTTCAGACATTCCAATGCACAAGCAAATAACACTTCGTTTTTGCTTCTTAACCAAGTTGCATGCTGCAGAAAGATAATTTTTTTCGTGACATGCTTTGCAGTCCCCGTTAAGATGGATCAAAAAAGCATACTTTTCACTCGGCTTTAGACTTTAATAAATTTTTGATGATAAAACCTGCGCATTAGCCTGTGTTTGTCGTGATAAATTAAGCAAATATCTTTTGATGACAGCAAACACAGCCTGCTTATCTACGCTGCTTCCAGAAAGGTGGAACGAAATGAGATCATTTGGGTATAAGTGGCTTTAATCGTGATAATTGGGGACGAAATTAGAGCAGCGATGTTAATTCGTATCGGCATTGATGACTGAGTGGCTTTCGAGGTTTGCAAGGTTAAGACGATCGTGGAACTGAAATTAAAATCACCGAAGACCTATATAAACACTGCTTCCGACGAGAAATTTATCATGCTTGTAAAAATGTTGAACCTTTTTATTACCACTGGCGTACGAAACCTTCCCTTCCATCCTTATCCGATTCATTAATATTTGCCAATTTTTTCGTGTCAAGGTGTGGCCGCGGTAGAAACCCGGCAAATAATAACTTCTCTCTCCGGAATTGTACCAGGAAACCAGCACAAACTTTACGGCACCGCAGAACTTTTCTAGGCTGCCAATAACTTTATAGCACGAGCTGTAAAAATTCATCAGTGGCTTCTCGCATTTCACTTAATGGCCAGCCAGCGAAATTGCTTTTAATTTCGAGAATTTGCTTTTCGCAATATCCTGGTTTGATCAATATTTACAGTCGGGCGCAAATGATCCTTTGCACGCCACTTTATTTGCACTTTATTTGCCACTTTATATGCGCGCCGACTTCTTTATAATCCACTAATTCGAATAATTACACAAGTTCTCTCTTTTCAGACCAACTTTCAATAGATAACTTTTCACACATATTTTTTCTTCAATCCGCACCAATTCCGCTGAACAATTTAAATCAATTTTTAAATTTGTTTTCAGCTTAACACGAAATTTGCGGGATTTTTTTGTTCATATTTCTCGTTCAGTAAACTAATTAATATGGGAGATAAGTAAATAACAAAACAAGTAAGTTTCCATTTGAAATCGTTTGCGTCTACGATAAAAAGTGGTTTAAACAAAGCAAAAAATGAACATCATTATTCAAGCTGATAATTTGTTAAATGTACGCGATGAAAAGTAATTTTCTTTCTGTTCAAATTTACGCAATAATTCATTCGACTCCAGGAAATTTCCGCTAAAATTAATGAAATGTGAAAGAAACGTTCGAGCGAAGATCGTGATAAGCCGAAGCTTGTAATGGGTGGGTTGGAGTCATCATTAAAATACTGAAGAATAGAAATCATGCAAATTATAGAATAAAATTGAGAATTGTAGAAATTCTTTTGTTTAAGAACAATTCTGCAAGATTCCATTGGAATCTGAAGCTTGTTATGCTGTGTTCTAAGGTATTTATTGTTATAGAAGTTGTCAAAGAAGTTGTCTAGTTGTCAAAGAAGAGAGTTTGTGCAATTTTAATTAAAAAGAGTGTTAAATCTTCTAAGCCCTAGTGGCATGAAGTTCAGAGTCGATTGTGCAGTTGAAAAATTGTAGGTCCAGCAAAACTTTGGCTCAAAACTTAGCAATCGAAAAACTAGTCTTTTTTCGTGATACTTTAATCAACAATCTAACTACAAAGCCAACAAAGTCTTCGCAAAACAAAGTCTTCGCAAAATTTTACATAACCCAAAAGAAACATTCAAAACTCTCCCTTTGAATGACTAAAGTCTTCACTGTGTAATTCATCAACCTAGTTCTACCTTGAAGCATACCAAGCACCCGAACCACCTCTAGAATTCGCGTAATTTTTATTTCTTCATTCTTTTGAGAAGCATTTTCTCTGCTTCTGAAGCGTTTTTCAACGTTCATTCTCAGCTTTCAAATCGTGGAATCAATGGAGAGAAAGAAGAACCGGTGAAGCATCAAATTTGCAGGAAATTTGAAATAAATTTTCCCAGTGAAATCGCTCAACAGTTTAAAATCGTTCTCATGATGTTCTCGAATTAAGCTTCAACAATGAGATGTTGACTTGCAAATCTTGCGCATTCCGTTACAAATTAGCATTTTTTGTGTGCAGACTCGAGACAAGATTGATTCGAGAGACTTCTCTTGTTTCGCTGATGGGGAATAAGCTTCGTAACGTTCGATCGACTCATTTTCCGATATGAGTTGAGGTCTCGGCGTAAAAATGCACCAATAAATACAAAGCGAACAGAAAAGAAAGAAAAACTAGAGGCGATGAGCGCTATGCACGAAATATTATCGCATTACAACCAAATAGCTTTATGATGCATGTAAAATTGCTGGTTAAATTGCCAGGTTAAACAAGACAACGAAAAAAGCTCAAATAGAAACTGATTGCTCGTTTGGTGATTTCGGTCGAAAGCGATGCTCGTTCAAGCCGCGAACGAAGAAGAAACTGTCTGCAGTGGATAACCACAAATGGCACCTGGTACGGGAAAAAATGCATTCCAATAATTTGTCTCTCTTCTTTTGTTGTTCACGAGCTGAAATTAGAGAATAAAGGCTTTCAGACTAGGGTGGTCTGGTGATGTCACGTCTAGGATACGGAATTGAACCTCAAAATCTGTTGTTTTTCAAACAGTCAAAAGCTAAAGTCAACTCAGTGCATCTCAGAACCTTAAAAACCTTGTCATTATGGGTTCAACAAACTTTTACGTCAAACTGACCATAACAAGCCATTTCCACCTCACACAAATCCCTAGAAACAAACCATTTACGACGCTTCTTTCAAAATTGCATTTGACAGCACTGATTACCATCCCATTAAACCGCACTAAAAGACTTCATTAAATGTGAGTGAAAATCGTTGCTATGGTTAATTGCATAATAAAGCGCGCAGCATGTGAAAACAACTTTGATTTCATCTTTCGACATTTTTTTTAGAACAGTCTTTGTCGTCGTCGTGCACTTTATGACGCGCAGCTAGGAAAACAATAATGACGGCAAAAAGGCAAGTCATGAGTCAGACGGAGCGATCACCGTGTGTAAGCGAAAGAGAGATTTGAAAAGCGGAGATAACTCAAAATTATGTTTTATTCATATCACCTTCATACCTTGCTTACATGCTTCGAAACCGCTCGAGATACGGTCAATGATCTTGATTTTTTTACGATCGTATAGCACGAATTGTTTGTACATACATGTTGATGCATGCCTTAGTGACTGTATGTATTTGACTTTCGAGTGCAAAAGTTTCTCTGAACACAAAACATCTTGCAGCGACGCGAGAGAAAGGGAATTTGATAAGAATGTTTAATGAGACAGCCAGTCAGACCATCATCGCCACCACCACCACCGGTCATTATCGCAATCATCAGATTATTTTTCTTTGTAGCAATCTTCGCTGAAGGTTTAAATATTCAGAACCTGCCGCCGCCACCGATAAAAAAACTTGTGCACAGAAAAATTCTTTTTCAATTACAATTTTTGCGGTTCCACGTCGTTGGGCACGTCTCACGCTTGTGTGTTTGCAAAAACTATAAAATCGTAGCCAGCAAAAATCAGCAATCGCAGCTTTTCCTGCTGACGAAACCATTTCGTAGTGTGTTGGTGAAGTCGATGTAACGCAAAACAAAATAATTTTTTTTGAAGGTTATTGTTAATAACTGCAATGACACTGAAGCTATACACATCTTGAGCTCGCTGGCTTGGGTGGATCAGAAATCATATGGCGTTAGTTGATGATGCATAGGTGATGCAGGAAGTTCGTTGTTTCGCCACGTTTGGCTTTAAATATGAATGAGACGTCTCGTTCGTTACACAATACCTTCAATTACGCCAACGAAAACGTTCTATTTCCCCGCTCGTTGGCCACTTTAAAGTCACTGCCAAGAACAAAGCTAATTGAGAGGCTTAAAATTCCGATGCGTGCAGAAACTATTCACAATATTTATGGGCCACAACAAATGGCTGGCAAGGCAGTGCCTCGTTCTACCTAGACCCACTGAGATTTGCTTCGTGACTTTTTGCGGATTACTTTTGTCATAAACAACTGTAACCGTGGCGATTTATTATTCGGGTTTGCGGTCAGGTTGAGAAGAAAAATTTTCTGCGCATTAAAATCGCGATTAGTTTTTATGCGAATTCGTACAAAGTGTTCACAGAATTTTAATGTAGGAATTCTTGTGAAGTTCATTTGAAGCGTGAGATTCTCGGTAAGGTGTAGTGATAAAAAATCAATTTAGTTTTCAGTGGAAAATCAATGAAAGCTCTTGTAAGCAGCTGGTCATTAAGCTAATCAGTTCTGAACATAAAACTTTCAATTAAAATTTAATGCTCGCGGTTGCCGGGCAGTTACTGAGCAACTAGTGTGCGCCCGGTTCAATTTTCAGCCTTGACCACAATTTTCCGTTCCGTTTTCATTGAAAATCACCGGCGACACGAGTTTCCCTTCTCAAAGGCTTAAATAATTCAGAACGAGACATTGAGAACCTTGGAGCGGGAAAACCCGTGATTCATGAGCAACAGAACTTAGCAGTGACACCGAACCGTTGATCAAAGCTCCCGCACCAAGCATGATGTTATTTCTACTCTGATGTTGACATCATCGGCGCCGGCGCAGTCGCCACCACACTCCTTTGAACAAATATCACAAGAAAAAGTCGTGAAAAGCTTTCAGTTCGTTCTGTGACGAAAAGAGAAGTCAAAGCACATTTCAAGTTCGCAATCAGTCAACAGGGAACGTGTCTGTCGTGAATTTAAACGAGCTCGAACTTCCCGCGGGATTATTCAATTAAAGAGTTGTAATTCTGAGTGAAAAGTTGTTGGATTGAAACGTCACTAGGAAATTAATGCCATAACAACGACCGAGAAAATCACCTTCAAAAAATCTCTCTCGAATAGCCGGCACGAGGCGTGCTGAGTGTCGTTCCTATGAGATTTGGCAGTGAATGCCATGAGTCGCGGATCTACCCGAGTGAACACAAGGAAGGGCATGGAGAAGCTTCTGTGCTTCGGAACAAAGTGAATTTCGTGAATTGAGAAGAGATTTGAGCCAATGACCGAGTTACATAAAATCAATGATCCATAAGTTGTTTAAAAGTGAAAAACCACATGAGAATCACAAATCAAATTGCTTTGTTTTCGAGACAAATTGGAACAGTTTTTGTTGACAAAGTCTCCCGGAAATCTTTGCCGTGCATAATTCTTACGAAATCGCAGAAATTTATTGCATGAAAACTTATGACAAATAATTTTGCGCAAAAAAGCGTAAACAAAGACTCACTTTTTCTCACGACTTAACGTGGGCGAAAAATCACGGCATTAGACAGTGGATTAAGCTTTTGCTGTTCACTGCATTAAAACACAAGACGAAAATGAAAAAGACTTGAGAAATAAAAGCGACTTAAATTTCTTAATCATGTTCGAGTATTTATCGACTGCAAGACAGGCGCAATTTATTCTAAGAAAAGGCGAACTCAGGGAATTTACAATGCGATTGATATTTCAATGGAATGTTCCACATAATTGGAATCAAAATCGTGTCGCAATTTATCAGAACCAACTGGTAATGGAACTGTAGCTGAGACAGGGCAGTGAAGTGAAATAATAAAATTAAAAATTGATTAATTGAAGCCATATCAATTAGGAATACTGCAGAACGCTCAAGTGTTTATGATCTGCTCAAGGATTTTTGAAAGCTGCTCAACTAAGGAGCTCAATTCAGACATTCTTGGCGGGCAATAAGAAGACATTAATTAGTAACATAGGAAACGTGCACCCATAGTGGCATTTGCGTTGGATAGCTGCGCCAAACATCGTCATAGAAACCCGAGAATCACGTTCTCAAGCTCACTTTCAGGCTCGTGCAGTGCAACAAAGAACAAATAAAAAATAAATCCGGACAGCTTTTCCGATCGAAAAATTTCGTTCAAAACCAAAAACAAATCTGGTGAAAATGTATCTGGCACGAAGGAAGAAAGTGAGTTTTCCTTCGTTCCGTCGTAAATTTCATTTTGCCTTGTTTTTAATCAACATAAAGCGTTTTTTTACCAAATTGAGGGATAAAGTTGTGTAAGCAAAAGTTTCTGTTGGGGTAGAATCCCTCCGAAAGTCACGTTTTGACAAACGAAGTCATGTTAGCGAAAGTTTTTAGTTTGAAGTTACAAAAGGTTTCGAGAATTTATGATGTCAATAAAAGGAAGTCTCAAAAAACTGGGAAGTAAATTTTAATAAGGGGATTTTTTTAACTTTACGACACTGTGTTTTGTTTGTTAACTCAGTTAACTAGATTGCTAGAACTTTAGATAAGTTTTGAAGTAGATTGGAAGAAGTATTCTAGATTTGGGAAATGTTCTTTTAAACAATCTTATTCTAGCAGATTGTAAATTTTTATTGTACTAGATTTATATGCTGTTAATGTCTGGAAGCTAGATTATTGAATTGGAAGCTTCAATTACAATGTTTATGTTAAAAAGTACTAGATTCCGTTCGACTAGCACAAAATACAACTAAATCACAGTTAACCTAGTACTCAAAGTCGAACAACATGGACTAGATTTTGAATTTCATGTTTAAGGTCCTGACCTACTGAATAATAACCTAACATCACCCCTTAACTCCCCCCATCATCTGAAAAGAACAAATCGTTCCTATCAGTTCTTATGCAAACATTTGTTTTTCACCCCCAGAGTTCTAATTAAAGTTGATGGATTCGTTTACATAGGCTTCTAAACAATGCAAAAACCTTTTTTATTAACCCATTGACGCTAAGCGAAATCTTAAGCGATTAGGGATAAACCACAAAGCATCGTAAAAGTTTTAATGAACTCGTGGAGTTTCTTTGTGTGAAGGCGACGATCAAAATACAGCAACCCTGAAAAAGCGATTGAGAGTCTTAAAAGTATTTTGAGACGTCTTCAGTTGCGTCTTTTAAAATATCTTCAGCTCTCGACTGAATGTCACTAATCCGATTTGCATAGGACATTGATTTTGATTTTTTAAGAAAATTTACAGTCGATTTGTAGGTGGTGTTTGCAAAACTGTCACTCATAAATTATTTCTCGTTCGTTTCTTTGCAGATTTCCTCGTCAACTCGCTCCACATCGGTAACAAGAGGTTTCGAGAGCGACGCGAAGGCATCCGATGGCATTTCAGTCGCCTCTTCGACACTCGATACCCAACTTGAAGAGATCGTCGTAAGTCAATCAGCTACGGAGACGTCAAGTATGAGTCGCAATGACGTGCGTAAAAGCAAATCCAAAGTGCGGAGTTATTTGAAGAAGTGCAAAGATGCGCTTTACGGGCACAGCAGTGATGAAACGTGCAGCATAACGGTGAACGAAGATCTACTGCATTCATCCAATACTTCATGGTACCTCACAACGGCGGAGTCTAATGACTCGGCAAACAAAAGCAGCGCGGATCAACTGCCAAAAGCTATGAAAACAAATCAAGTCGACGAGCAGGAAGCAATCGATAACGAAATTAAATGCATGAGCATGACTGAAACGGTGCCTTTGGTGGATTCGCGGGTCAATAAGGTAACAGCGAAAAAGATTTCTGAATTTCTATGAGCGCGAATCGAAACGAAACATAAAATCCCAATGAGAGAAACTAGAGATTCCGTTCGAACAGATAATTCACTTATGTTAAAAAGCAAAATGCTTGCAATTACAGTCTGAGAGATATCGATGCTTTCATTCGCACGTGTTAGATGGTAAAAATAGAGTTCAGGGGTGAAGTTAGAGTATTAGAGACGAGAATTTTGTAATGAAATTTATTTTTGTGGCATAGGCATGCTAATTTTTTTAAACGTCAACTTGTTCGTTTAGCAACTGGAAGGATTTTTGGCAAAGTCCACAACGTGCTGTTCATGTTAATGTCAGCAGCCCTTGAAGTAGAAATAATCAACTGTCGATGTATATTAAAATAGAGTTCGAATCCTTAGGTTATAAAAATAATAAAGTAAAATCTCGGATACAGCAAATATTCATTCCCGAAGTTCATGTTTACAACGTCCTTCAAACATTTTTGTTTAACTCTGCCTTCAAATGTTTGTTCAAAAACACCAAGAAAGCACAAAACTTCCATCTGCACACATGAAATAATCCCAAACACTCTTACAAGGTGCGAAATTTAGTGCCGGTTTCACGCTCAATCTATTCACTTTTCTTCTTCACATTCAACTTTTGTTCAGATCACACAGCCAAAGATCTGATTTACATTAGACTGATATGTGATTTGCGTAATTTGCAACTGCGTAACTTGAGCGGCTGATTAAACCATCAACCTTGACACGGGTTTATTGATTTTGCCGATAAATGCAGAGCACTTAGTGCTTTTGATTAATTTCGGGCTGTCTCGATTCCAATGTCAGTTGAACGGTCTCCGGTGGGCCGAACGAAAACATTCAAATCGGAAGACAGTAAAAGTGAATTATGCCATCTCGCTTTTTTCTGGGGTTCGCGGTTCAATTGCATAACCGTTTAAAAAGTACATTTACATCGTCGCAAATGCTTAAGTGAAGCAAAATGGATTTATTTTTATGCAGAAAATATCATATCAGAATGTTTTTTGCGATCTTTTTCAATCTCGAAGGAAAGTAAAAACACTTTTCCATGCCAGTTACATTCGTGCCAAAAAAAGATACAATTACAGTATCGTGAACTCTGTGATCCAGAAAACGAAAATGAGCCGGCAAAGGCTGCGCTCCGTTCGCTTTAAACCTTTTTTCTCAATTATTCTCTTGATTTCTTAATTCTTTTGGGCGCTTTTTATATGCTAAATATTTGATCGGCACAACCGTCAGCCGATTGTGATTTATTTGGGAACCTTAATCGATTTTCTGATCTCCCCTTTGTAGGATGCTTGCACGGTATCGAGTCTTGTTGACAAACATCTGGGTCAGCTGTATCCACTCTTCCACGAACACACCAGAGACGTTCTTATTCGACAGGCACGCGATATTCTGCTGTGCACATTTCTTGGTGACCTCACGTCATTCGAGCGCATTTTCCTAATGCCAGCTGTCGAGATCATCGAGAAGATCAAGCAAAAGTTCCCTCAACACGCTGATACGGTAAGTCGAGTTTTGAATCATTGTGAAGTCACGAAAAAGCATCGCCCTGCCGATCTATTAATCATCAATTGATATTTCCATTACTAAGGCACATCAAATGCTCAAAATAGAGAGAAAGACATGAATAAGCTCTTAATTTTAGTTAGCTCAGGTACCCGACCCGAGTGAAAGAAATAAAAAGCAGCGAAACAGATTTTTTGGGTCATTTGCATAATCGATGTGCTTCGTATGTGCTTTGTGCGCGGACCCCGACGAACTGAGAAGCCCGTGAATTTACGAAACCTGCGCCCGAAATTTAAACCTTTTATGATTCATCTCAAGTGCGTTTAAGGTGCTTTGTCTGTGCATGAAAAGCGTTTTTAAAACAATTACGTGTTTGACGTTTCATTACAAAATTTATGAAATAAGCGGCTTTGAAGGGACACGCATTGTGCAGTGTTATGATAACAAAGCGATAATTCCGAAGAAATTAATTCGAGAAATATTGAATGAATCTCTTGATTACGGTGCGAGAGAAAAAGCCACAAATCATCTGGAAATTTCTTCTGTGATCAACTCCGAATTCTTCAGCCGAATGTTTCGCTATTTTTCCCCTCAAAGCTTTAAAATGCATTTTTCGTCAGTGTTGAACGTTGATGTTCAATGCTCAGTCAACGTTTCATTAGTTTATTACATTTTCCGCGAGATGTCGTCGAAACATTGTGCAAACAATATGTTTGAATGTTCAAACTGCATTTGATGAGAGAACATTGTGGAAAACATTGGAAATATCCACATCAAGTCTCGTCGTTAAACTTCTAAAGGAAATTTTTCCTTTCCTCGCTCTACATAAACAGACTCTACCCTTCTCAGAACACCCCCAACAGAACATATTTCACACACGTGCGTTCATGTCGGCTGCAAATTTTCCTTGTTGGCCTACGTTTAATCAAATTTACATTAATCTGCGGTGTATCACAACGCTTTCCCATGCTTTGTTATTGTTCTCTTGATGTTTTTTAGTTTTTTCTCAGCGGTAACTTTAATCGAGGGTGGGAGAAAAGCAACGCGATCTTTCTTTTACTTATGCTTTACACTTTTTTATGTTTCTCAGTCGCTCGTTGCGTTTGGACGTGTTTTTTCTAAGTTTTGTCATAATTTCTCTAAGTTTGTCGGGAAGAATTTAATTTGAAGTGATTTTTTGTGTCTGCTTATTATTCAGTTTCTTAATTGTGAACAAGAACCTAATGCGTTGTTGAAAACAGTGGAAAGATCCATGAATGGAGAGTTTCTTACTCCGGAGTATATTTATAGATTAATACAACAACCAAGGAGAACAAGAGACGAAGAGAATAAATTACACTTGAGCTGAAGAAATTGATAAATCGTGCTTCAACAAATTGTGCAGTGCCTGTTGAGAAGCAAATGCTGACTTGATTCTAAAATAATTAGTCGACGTCATTATAAATTAGTTAGCTTCATAATTTTCCGCTGCCAGAGACTGTTTTTTCGGGGAAAGGACGGAATGTGCACCTAAAATTAGAAAATAACGAGAAAAGAAAAGTTTTTGATAAATTGTTGAACAAAAAAAGACAAAAAATAATTCTGTCTCGTGCAACATAAGAATTTACAAGACTCGAGTGCCTTAGCGAAGTGAATTATACGCTCCATTGCATCATCTCACGGGATTATAAAACAATTATTTGATATTCGGTAAGTTCCATGCCAGTTTGAATTATGTCGCCACATGAAATGCGATCAAGACGAGCATTCCGATGACGCTATCAGATTGCAAACAAGAGAACATGTTTGAACAGCCTGGGGACGAGATAGTGCATCCGAAGAAAGTGCAGCTTAGTTACTGAGATAATTACACAGAGATGCACAAACAAGTGGAACATAAATTTCCAGCATTAGAAAGAATATGACACGCGGAATAAAATTTATGGTCGGTTTTTCTTCTTTCCTGTCTTCTGCGCCAATAAATAATGTGGCGATGTGAACGTTTACCTGTCCGTCTCGCTTCCCAATCAACCATAGGAAAGCCGAGTTGACGCGGCACACGAAAATAAAAGGCGAAAAAAAATGTGCGTGAACATAAATAATGCTCGGCGATGGGTAAAAATAGAGAAATGCATTCTAGTTTGTGTACCTTGGGCAGACGGGCGTGCATAAACGGATCCGCCAGACAGCTCGCAGAGTAAATATGTTGCTTGGTTTTCACTCTCGTTTCGAGTACATCAAAGAAAGCTCATTCATAGAAGACAAAAGGCTAATCCTAAGCTGGATGTCGAGGAAATTTACTTAACAGTTTTTACTTTTTGTTTACTTTGAAATTTCATTTTCGAAAACAAAATAAAATTTCGCTTTCAATTAGTTTTTACTTCATTTCGGTTCAAATGGAAATGGCTTGGCGTGCGATGCGCAATAATAGAAACAATAAGCCCACATAGTGCGCTGTCTTAATTTTTTTCTTGCTATTTTGCACAGCGATGTTTGCCGCTAAAAAGGAAGTTTTCCATTTGCGATCAAATTAGAAAGAAATCTGCAAAGAAAAATGCAAAAACATTTTTTCGCAATGTGAGAATGCGTTGAAGCTTTTGGGGGTGAATGGGAGTGACGTCAGGGTGATCATAGTTCTTACAAAACTTCATGTATTTGTTTGACCTAAGCGTTGAACATTTTGAGTAAAACTATAAGTTCAAAGGTTTTTCGTTTGAGTTTGTAAAAGTTTATGTCAACAAAACCTCAAAAATACTAAAAGTTCAGTGTCACATATTTTTTAATGACATAACCTCAAAAACTGATATTTAACCAAATTTTTAACTAACATTCAACTTCAGTACAGTTTTCCCAATTAAAATATTCTTGGACATCACTTCCGCACCGCCCCACCCCATCTTGTTACTTTGTCATCTCAGAAATCAAAGAGAAACAGGAAAACATGCGAAACATTTTTCACAATTTATCATCCGCCGAAAAAATAAAATAAACTCCATCGCCTATAAAAAAGTTGACGACACGACACTCGATAAAATATGCTGTGAAATGTTTGTGAAATATGTGAAAACCTCGGTGATTTGATGCTTTCCTTCTCGAGTAGGTTTACAAAAATTAATGGCTTCATGCATGCTCGGTGGAAATTAATTTATAGTCGTTGTCTCAAAGCTCTTTTTCATGTCATCCTCGCGCGTACAAAATTGAAAAACTTTTTAGAAGTGAATAAAATGTTTCTTTGATATGCATAAAACTTCATTTCGTGTTCATGTGTGGCTCGACTCGGCTCAAGTTTTTCGTTTTGTTTTGACGAAGGTGAATTTTTGTGAGAAACATCGAAAGCGAGTCTCTGATTTTGACACTTAACCTGTTCCCAGTAAAATGTTTTGATTGCAATCCAAAACAAATTTCTTCAAAGAAAACTTGAGGTTTGGGGTGGTCTGAAAGTGACGCAAAGTTGAGAAATTAAATTCTTCGAAGTTTTGGGTTGAAGAATTTTTGAGAGAAATTGTTTTTTCTAAAAAAATGTTTGAATTTGCCACTCCATTCAACAAGCCAGTTCATTAATTATTTTTCTGGCTGGGAACCTTTTATTTCTTGCCTCATTAATAAAAACCAGGAACAGAAGTAAACAAACACAGAAAACTTTAAACAAAGAGATTTTTCACGAAAAGCATTTATCGGCAAGCATTTCTGTGGGTCAGAGTGTAGCAATTGTATCTGATAATGACTGGATGGTGGTGTCGACAGACGAATCACTAGGAATAGAGACATTTCATGTCTTCTGTGTTTGCTTAAGCGCGAGACAAACGAAAATTTCTCTTTCAATCACAGACTTTATTTTATTTCGTTGATTTATTGACTTTTTGTTTGTACATGGCACAGAAGTTTGTGTGGCTCGATCGCAAGCCATATGCACGAAACTGTTTAGTTTCAATTAAAATTAAAACGACTCGTTAACTCGCGAGATCTTTCCAAATCAGAACTGCGAGTCTGAAATGTGAAGCAATCGGCGAACGATTTCGTAAACGTTTAATTTTCTTCTTCCCGAGCTATTAAACGAACGCACATTCGAATCTCAAACGACACAAAGCGCGCTTTTTGAATATCATCAATTTTCAGTTCTTTGAAACCAAAAGTGTTTTTCATCACCAGCTTAAGATAAAGCAGAAATAATAAAAGTAATAAGTGGGACAAGTCATTCTTCATCAACTTTATCAAACAAATTTCATCTCTTTCGCTGCAAACAAACAAAAAAAGAATTGGTTTCTGATTTCTAAGTAAACGCGGCAAACACGAACCGCTTTGTTCACTGGGATCTCTCGCTTATTTTTTTTCGGTGCAATGATGAAAAGCGTCTTGTTCACATTGACGATGCGTTTTATTGTAAATTGCGGTGTCGAATAACATTAATTTTCATTCATCAAGCAGTCACTCCAATTCATTGTTGAGAAACCCATCGCATTGTGCAAGGCGAACCAGAAAGCTTTTGATTAAACTGAAGATCGTTAAGTTTAGAATTCAAGGGGAAATGACACGCTTAGACGTTTTTGTTTCTTGAACAGTGCTTTAGTGTAACGTGAGACAGGCCCAAACTAGTTGCATTTCATCAAAATGTTTCAAATGTTAATGAAAATTGTTTCGAAAATAAAGTTTTCAAGAAAGAAACTAAAACTTTCCAACGAATTCTTGGAGATTTCTCGAAATGAAAAGTGTTTGGTTAAGTGAATTTCAGGATAAACACAGCAATTGTTATTTAAATTTTGTAGAAATCAGGGTTAAAAATGATGGCAAAGTAAATTAGCTAGAAAACTTTTCTCTTCGGCTAGTTTCTAGCTATTTTCCGGCTAGTTTCCATGTCATTGATCGCTGACCTCACTATATGCGTAACTTTCCTAATAATTTTTCGCCCTACCCAGGCTTGTTTCCATCACAATACCTTACTGACCCAAAACCAAACATAAAATACCTTCATAATCGGTTATATCAACAAAAGCAGTCTTCACTCGATGATATTCAATTACTACTTGAGAAATTAAGCGTACAAAAGAGTCTCGCGATCGATTAAAACATTATAGCCACCAATTGTTGCCAAACACGCTGCTTTAAGTGCATTGCGTGTAATCTCGCCTTTGTGCGCGAACGATCTTTATTGATCGAAATCATGGTGACAATTGAAAGCGACTGGAAATCGTTGGAAGAATGTATCGTGTTCCATTAAGCGCAACTTTTCAATGGTTACGAATTGTGGTCGGCATTTTTCACTTTGCTCTTAAGACTCTTTATCATTTTTCTTTTTTATTTTCCATTTTCTACCTTTCTTACTTAATTAAACGTACATGAAACTGATTACTTAACTTTACACAATGTTTTGTAAAAGATTTTACAGTTCGCATCGTTGTCGGAGAGATGAAGCACCTGCATTTTACATCTCGCGATTGTGATTCATCCGCTTGTGCACGAAAACGACGACGCAAAGACCTTCGTATCAAAAGGCATAAGAACATGAGATAAACACCAATTAAAGTGAATAGTCTCTTTCTCGTGAGTTTCAAGCGAGGCGACAATGAGAAGTCATTAACTGTTATCTCGAAGAGTACACGACATTGTTCTAAAGTATCGTTAATAAATTTAATAATTTAGTACATGCGTTTCACTTAGAATCTGACTTAATGACATTTTTCTCATCGCGATTATCGTCTTTCAAATGAAAAACGTGAATGGAAAGAATGCTGTAAAGGCAGGGATACTGATGAAATAGAACGCTTTGATAGATTGCAATCTTGCAAACAGTTAAGTCGTTTGTTGGACAATCAAGACATTATTCAAGTCTATTGCTTGAAGAAAGAACTAGAAGTTTGCTGGCAGTTGACCTAAATTTTTATGTTTCCCAAAAACCGAAGGAAAACGTCCACAAAATCTTTAAAATTCCTTGAACAAGTCTGTACACCTGAAGCTAACTGCAAACAAAACTGCATCAATCTGTTTTTCTGTTTTGTCTATGAACGCATAGATTGAAAACTTCCATAAAGCGACATTCATGTTTATTCACACAATTATTTCTTCATGCGATCATTTTTGCATGCGATTTTACTTTATTAAGAGACGCGTTCGTGTTCAGGGTCACAAGTTTGTTGCAGATTTGTGTTTTGCGTTGGAGCCACGTATAGCACATTAGCCATAACTATTAAAGCCTACGTTTCCCTCTGGATCGCACTTTGCAGAAAAATCTTTCGTTGTGCACTTGGGCGAAGTTAATTTTTAATTTATGATTGAGAACTGATGACAATCGCAGAAAATTTGCAGTGACGACTCATCGCTCTGTGATTGTAACTTTCGTGAGAACATTTTCATCCATAAAACAATATTAACGGACACCCGAAAGCAATCTTTCATAATTTGAAGTTCCGCGAGTGAGAGATTTTCTAATGTGCGAAAAAATGCTGAAGAATTTCTCGTCGGGTTTTGACGAGTCAACCTGTAAAGCAAAAGAGAAAATGGAAGAAGAGTTCAAAGAACTGGAGACTGAAATCGAGATTAAACCTTTCTTCTTCCCGTTCTACGTCGGGGCGACAGTTGGTGAAACTTCCCATCCATAGCCAATCATTTTATCACCATCGAGATCGCAAGCCCACGTCGCGGCTGTCGAACGAAAAGGTTTAGAGGCCACTTAGAAATCAAACACATGTGATACGAAGAATTTATTCAAAGGAGAAATTGGAATTGCAAGAAGTGAAAGAAAGAAGTTTCGCAAAATAATTGAATGGGCGTTGGGCAACAAGCTTGTCTCTCTTGAATCTCATTTGAGCGTCGTTCAGAGTTCATCGCGAAATAATTGAAGAATAATTTCTAAAAAACCGTTTAACTGATGATGATGTCTCTCTCTTGATCTCGTTCTTCTTCAATCGACAAGCACATTCGCCAATTTATCAAGCCGCTTGAGATTTTCTTTCACTCTTCTCATAAACATTTTGTTAATTTGGACAACAAAAGAAACTTCTTCTCATGAAATTGCCAAATAAAAATTAAACGAAATTAATTTCCCACTTTCAATTTCTAAATTTCGATTTCTTTTCGTCGGTTATGATCCACATTGCGGGCCCGCTGTTTTTGCTGGTGCGTTTGCGTTTTAACAGGAATTTTTGTTTATAAGTGTGACTCGTTGCTGTGTTTTCACAAACAAACTATCGCGGCGCTTTCGGCGTTGTAACAAAAACAAAAAGCCAATCATTTCATGAATCGAGACGATGAATTGGCCGTGAACCTTTTCATTTTTGCCTCAACCTTCTTCTTCATCAACACTTTTTGACGTTTAGTGACATGAAGTGAAAACTTTTATTTCGCTTTTGACATTGAGACTCGATAAAAGAGATTTTGTTGTTGCGTTTTTTGTCGCGGTTTCGTAGAAATCAAAAGTAAGACCTCAAGCTGGGCCATCGACGGCTGGTGGTAAGCTGATTAAGAGTTTCAATAGTTGACAGAGAAATTGGATTAAAAACTTAAATATTTTGGCAATGAAATTTGAGGAATTCGAATGTTCGACTATAATTGCTCAATGAGGTTTATGCCGGAGGTATTTTGTGTTGACTCGTTTTGATCGGTGATTAAACGCTTCACTAGGATGTGACACGTCGCAAAGTCTAAGATTGAAAGCTTGAGATATTTTTCGGACAAACGGATCAGAAATTCGAGGAATCGGGTGATGAAATTCTGCAATAAATTGTTTTAATTGAAATAAAGCTCAATTTGCTGGTTATTCAAATTTCAATTTTAAAGAAATCTGAAGCTGAAGTACGAGAAAATTTACCGACCAAGCATAACATTGTGGAAAGGGTTGATTGGAAGTGGTGTAGTGTTTTGCTAGTTGAGTTGTGAATTTCCTTAAAACTGAAAGGGATTTTAATTTTGTTTGAAAACTATTAAAACTGTAGGAAGTTTCTAACAATGTTTCTCAAATTTTAACGGCTACTTGAATATTTTGAAAGCAAGAAAGGTTTGAGTTTTAATATTTTAGAGCATTTAAGAAATCAAAATTAAAAAACGGGAACATAAAATTTTGAAAACCGTTAAATTAAAAATGAAGAAACTTTTGAGGTTATGATTAGTAAATTTCCTTAAAAACTTCAATTTGTTTCTCTTTTAAGCTTCAAAATATGCAAAGAAACCCCACCGATGTAATGAAACACGAGTAGTTATGCAAACGCTTATCAAAATAGCTCATAAATAAAGACAAACTCGTTATAAAACAATTACCAGGCTAATTTAATTGAATATTATCTGCAAATTAAACACCCTAAGAAGGTGAGAGTAAACTATAGAGAGATTTACAAGAAGAAAGGTTAACGACTTGCTTGAAGTGAGCAATAACAATAATTTCCATTCCATAAATAACATGGAATAAAAGCGATTGAAATAAACTTTTGCTTTGGCTTGTGTAAAACAAATTGCTCTCGGTGCATACATAACGCGAGAAACGAGCAAGCGGACGACGACGACAACTGCAAAGAAATTGTATGCTTCGGGAGAAAAACTAAATTAAGCGAATGAAAGATGCCACATTTTGATATAAAAATTTATTTGTTTTTACGCGCAGTGCATTATGTAAACTGATTTCTCCCCTCCCCATCGCGCCCCCCGATCGCATTGTCTTTCCATCTCTCTCAATGCGAACAACGCCAAGAAAGAAAAATTATGAAAGTTTTACTTTTACTTTAACTAATTTATTTAGATGTCATCCTTATATGGGCAATTCACGTTGTGTTCTCTTACCAATAATGCATTTCAATGCTGTTCAATTGAAAAAGAGAGAAAAAGAGCTTTGTAAATTATGTTGCTGATCTGCCCAAGCAAATTCATTCATCGCAGTCGAGGGTTTTCATCTGGCCTAAATGGTTTTCTCCGTCGACGACATTTGAAATCAAAGCAAACACGGCCTGCACGTGAAGATTGCTAACTGCATTGTGTCATTGGCAAGGCATGAAAACATTAATATTAACATATAAAGGCAATTATCACAAAGCCAATAAATTTATGATTGCATTGCTATTTGACAAGACTCCGATCGCAAACCAAAATGCTTTCGATTTAATTTCGTTCGCTCATGCACCCGTCATCAGGCAGTTGCTGCACATGTGAACGCGATATAATTGATATCGAGGGCCCGTAAAAATGCTAAACTTATGTCCCAATTGGCAAAACGTTCTTTTATTGCACTGCATTGGGTGACATTTAATTTTCCACTTCTCAATTACCGATTCTGTGCATGGGTTGGGTGTACTACCATTCGTGCTGGGTTGGACTGGGACAGATATGGTTGGAACTCCAGTGGAATTTTAAGTTACATTTTGCGTCAAAATTCTTTTATAATAGGCGCTTGTAATTGATTTTGAAGTTATGTACGTCAAACTCTAGTAAAGATTGCGCAGAAATTTGATTTTGGGATTTTAGGGTTATGATTTCAAAAGTTTCTGAAATTCCAGGATGATAAATCTAAAATCTAAAACCACAGTTTGTAAAAAATAATTTTAAGGCCATGTCCCGCAAACTGCTGTCACACAACCTTCCACTAGCCTTCCACCAATCATCAATCTTACATTAGGGCTTAAATGGACACTTATAAAGCCTAATTAAGAAACGATTAGCAGCAATTGAACTAGGAATAACGAATCCAAGATCAGCAATTTTGTTGGGGCTTTGAGAGCCCGCGTCTTTTATTTCATCGAAAGACTTCATTTCCATGAATGATAAATGCGAGACAAAGGAAAATATCTCGTGGGCAAGACGTAAATATAAACATTTAAATGTGCGAGATCAGTTTTCGCTGCTCATAATAACGCTGCTTTTTATTTTTAAAAATATTTATTTTCATTCATTTTGACACCGACTCCTACTGACCTGTCTCGCTCAGCTCGCACGAGCGCACTTAAGCTGCAGCTGATTAAATGAGTAATAATTGCTGCCCTGTTAAAGCGCCAATGATTCAAGACCGAAGAATTTATGAATTTCTGAACTCAAAGATCGCCGTGTGATAATCAAACGGAATGTCGCAATCGTAGCTTTTTTGGATGCGGTCGTCAGTTAAAAGCGAAATTATGAAAACTCTTTTCTACGATCGGTCGGTCGTGCAGAATTCGTTGTCACGACAGACCCCAAATGGCTCGACACAAAGAACTTTTTTCGCTCTCCTTGTGTAAATATCAACAATTGAACGAAAAGTGAAGGTAGAAGAAAGGGAAATAAGAGTTGTGCAGCCATACTACTCATAAACTAGGTCTACTTACTAGCTATTTATGACCATGCGCGAGCATTTAGAGCGCTCTGTGCTGGTGGAATAAACAGAAATAATTAACAAGCCACATGCACTGGGCGGCCACAATTTAGGCGGGTACCGGGACTTAATTTAATTCAAATTCTTTTGAAAGTTGAAAGAATTTCGCAACGTGTCGTGTCCCAAGTGTCATGCATTGCAATTTGGCAGCCTCAAACATTCATGAACTCTATGGAATGCTTTTCTGTGTGACTCTGGCAACTACACCCATTTTTCACTCACAAAAATCTCCCCGTTAAATCGGTTCACAAAAAACTACAACCGCAGCATACGGCAGACCATTCAATTTTCCATTTAAAATGCTTTTCCATTTGACCATTGTTTGAGCATGAAAAACTTTGTTAGCACGTTAACTGGAGAGCTTAGTTAACTTATTCAAATAAATCTCTGTAACTGCCGTGCGAATTTATCGCATTAGTCGAAGTCTTTTTTCGCCAATTTGCTATTGAAAGCATTTTATGAACTCTCACCAAAAACCAATAAACAAGTGTTCCGCGGTCCCGCACGGAAAATGTAATGCCCAATAAAAATTAATCGAATGTTTACCAAGAGAAGTAAACGCCATGTCGAGAGAGAAGTGCATCGAAGGGAATAAGAGTGATGCGTAGGAGGGTGGCTAGAAGATAAGCTTGGGACAAGATTGTTGACTGTTTAAGTGTCAAATTGTGGGTTGTTTCACAGTCTAATCAAAACATGATCTTAGAAAAAATCAAGCAAAAAAATTTTCCTTTTAAATTCCAAGAAAAATTCTCCAATTTCATGGCCACCCTATCACTGGTGTATCAAATTGATTATCATGCACACATCTTTTTGTTGTTAGACGAGGCCCGCATCGTACATTTAAATATAAAGTGTGAGAGAGTTCATAAAGGCATATTGAAACCGAATATGTACGACACAGATGTCGAACAAATAAAAAATTATTTTAAATTGAGGGGTCCGAAAGCAACAGAGAAGTGAATTGAACATGTTCGAGTTGATGCGATGGGATCGCTGCGACAAAGCAGTGATAATTATATTTATGGTTCCATGTCATTCATTAAAACAAGCAAAGAAAGATGAATTATTCTCTGTGATTATCAGATTTGTCCCTTTAAAAGCAAACGCTTTTAAAAATTGCGTAATAGACCACCACGGAAAACAGAACTCAAACATTTTTCTCGGCATATGTCGCGTTTGAAATCGGTTTTGCCTTATTTTACTCCATCTTTCCTATCCCAACTCGAATGTGAAATCAAAGCGATTCTGTCCCAAAGCTAATGTTGGAAAGAAATCGTGATTTTTAATGCCTTTTAGAGATTAATTGAAAATCAAATAAATGCAAAAGTTTAAATTCTGCCATTAGACTAATTTCAGCATGAAAGATCGGATATTTTGGGGGTGTGGGTCGTGTATTTCAAAAAATTCTTGGAATTTCATGAAAATGTTTTCTTCTTGTTCACTGAAAATTTTCTTGTGTAAATGTTTCACAATTCTAACCTTAAAATTCGTTTAAACCGTCTGGGTTATGTCAAGATTATGGTCAGCTCGTTCTCTTCAAATTTGTTCAAATCTTATTTTTTTTGAATCTAAACGAGTTTAAAAGTTTTTCTCAAAATTTCAAAGTTAATAACCTCAAAAACCCTTCGCCTACCTTTGTTTCTGCACCGACCCCATTTATACACATAATTTTGTCACTCAAAACGTACAACAATGCCGCGAAAAGACCATTGAAAGCGATATTGAGATGCAAACAGAAAAGTTTGTTCCAACTTTCAATGGAAGACATCAAACTACGAGACTCGGGGATGTCATCTGCTTTTCTACATTCTCTACCGGAAGGGATTCAGTCCCAACAATTCATCAAAATAAATATGCAAATGCCGTGTTTATCTCTTCTTTTTCACGGGCCTTTATAATGACTTGGATGTTCTGCATCATTTCCTTCCATTGTAGTCGGTTGATAGTTTTCTGTTGGTTTATGAGCTCGCTGAGTTGCATAACAGCGTGATTCGCCTCCAACTAGAGCTGCTGCAGCCCAGAAATCTAGTTAAAAGTGATGATCGATCTGGAGAGGGTTCAAGCCGTACAGAGTTCACGCGGTTCTTTATGCATTCGATGCACGAAGCGACCGTACAATGTAGTAAATCATCTTAACAGCAGCTTGTTCGGGGAAAAGACCGTTGAATGACTTCGCCGCGGTCGATCCAAGTTTAGCTGCTGCGATTTGCGTGTGAAAAGTTAAGAAAGCATTTTTTCATGTTTTTCCATTCAATGACTAGAAGAAAACAACATGATAAGTAGTTGAAAGTAAATGAACTGTTGAAGACGAGAAGCCGAAGACTAAAACACATTTAATCATAGGATAAACTAGTAGAAAATTACGTAACAATTGACTGCACTAAAACATCTTGTAATCTCTTGACTTGTGATTTCCGTTGGCGCGGAATTCTCAGCTTAGAAAATTCCGCCACGCTTTGGCAACGATTTTCTACTTTGCTGTGAACTGAAAATCGTGACTAATAATTTGTTTGAGTGCAATTTGCGTAAATTTCTGCCATCCCATTACGGGCCGCCTAATAGTTATTCAAGCTGCAGACCTCTCGAACGATAATAGCTGCAGCATAAGCAGCAATCGACTTAAACTCTGCAAATGAGACTATTAAGCCTGCTAAGTGGCCGTTTTTTTATCTCGCCAACTTAAAGACAGCAAAAAATCAATTTACATCACGTCTAATCATGTTTTCGCATAATTTTCGATTACAGAATCGGCTGTGGCAGAAGGGTTGGCCGCTGACATTGGCAAACGGAGCCTTGGTGCTTCACTTGGGGGAACTTGATGAGTCGCAGGTGCGCCTTCAAGACTTCTACCTATGCATTCGAACAGGTGCATCAGATGTCTCAGCAAAACTTTACGCATGCTGGCGTACATCGATCAGTGACTCCATCGTCTACCACGAATTGGATTCAGAAATACGTAAGTTTGAACTATTTTGAACCTTCAAGAACGTTTTGTTTATCAATATCCTTCCACAGATCATATCACACCACTATCAATTGAGATGATTGCTGAAGACCTTCCACATCTTCTCCAAACGTTGCTTGTGGGCGTCGAGCGTGCGATTTGTCGAATTCCATTAGACGAGTTGACATTTCCACCATCTACAACTGTATCAAGTTGCAGCGATCATAATGTCATCGAGTGTACAGCAGATTGTTTAATGGATGCAAAGAATGCGGCGAACAAGCGCGCCGACTGTAACTTAAAGCGACGAGAACTGATTACCAAGAATAATTCCATTAACAAAAAGTATGCGATTAAGCGCATAACGTGCAGTGGCACGACGAATGAAAGCGAAGCCGTTGATGATGAAACCGTTGAACACAGAACGCGCGAACTGACCGCGAGCACAAAATCAAACGGCGATGTTTCATCGAGCGCCGACATTTCAGCGAATGAAAATGATTCACTGACGACGGGCGCGGCTGCATCGACATTGCCTTTGTTCTGCCTAGGCGGTTCATTTCCGCATATTGACAGCGACGAGGAAAGTGGCGATGATGCAAAGAAGACTCAGAGTGGTAAGTTGTTGACATTTTCGCTATTTAATTTGATTTAAACGAGTTGATAGTGTAAGACTTCGATGATCGAATGTCAAAGCAAAGTGAATTAGAAATTTGTAACGTTTATTATTAATTTGACACAAAGTCAAGTTTAAGTAAAGCTGGAAGTATCAATATTTCTATTGTTTTTAGATTATAATTTTCATAGCCATCTATTACTAGCCATGACACGGTGTACTTTGAGTGCACCCAGGGCA
>JPYR01000627.1:22918-33994 GCA_000775305.1 Belgica antarctica | reverse complement strand
TTTTTTTTATCATAATCAAGAAAATTCTAATCAACTTTCTTCTCCCTTTGCAATTTAATGTTAATAAAGATTTTTATACACAACTAGAGAAAGTGAATTTCAGAATATTTTGAAGAGAAGAATAAAAATATGAAAACTTAGTCGCTAAACTTAAATTTACTTTAAATCGCTTTAATCGAACGTTTGTCTTCTTCTCCAGTAGTTTAATGCAAATTTTTCCACACTGTAACTCGTTCAAGAAGAGTTAATTTGTAAATTCAAATTGAAAACAAGAAAGTTTTGCTAATTAATTGTATTAATTTATTAATGTGATAAAAATAGGAAAGAAAAACACAACAAAAAAATTTGCTAAAAATATAAAAAGACGAAAAACAATTAATACCAAAAAATAACTTGTCTTTTGATGGCGGCGTTCTTATCATTACAGAATCGTGGTGGAAACTCCAAAAGACTTTATGTAAGTTGAATCGTTTATGCACAACCACTTTGCCACGAAGTCATCTCATTTTTCAAGTCTTCACTTTCTGCTGTCATTTGACCTTGTTCAGCTTGGCCTCCGTTAATTGATTTATTGCCGCACTTAAGGTAAGAACGATGTTCCTCCCCGTCACTACCCAAAGATTTTTCTTCCGTTGCCACTGAACCCATCATCTTCATTCATTCTTCTCGAGATTTATTTCATCCGGCGACAGTGGTTGTGGAATATCTTAAAGAACGAACCTCGCTTGAGTGCAAAGCGTTGAAAATCTTCCAGATAATCAGCAGATTTTCCGGAAATCACAAGGGAAAGTCTTCCGTCGTTCAAATTTGACACCTTCTCGTCTCCGCATGTTGGTTCATTAGCGACGTTCATTCGCTGTCACTGCGCCTGCCGACACATTGTATTCAGTTCACGTTTGATCGGGGCTGGGAAGCGAGTTTTATTATCTTGATTGGATGATTTTTATTAATTAGGAAGCTTTTAGTTCTCGTTTCAGCTTTCCCACACCCTTCGATAAAACTGTTTCAATAACTTTTCTGAATCGAGCACTTTGGTGCTATCGATTGAAACCTTGGACCCGGCATCCGAAAACGGAGAATTTATTTCGAGATCCCAGAAGAAGAGGCGGAAAATCGATAAATCTCGTTTAATGAAGTTCAATTTCTTTTGTTTCGGTGACGTCTTGCACGATTAAGTGCCGCTTTGCCACTGTGCTGATTACGGATTCTAAATCAGACCTTGGAGAGAAAGGGAAACTGGCGATTTAATGGCTTTTGCCGGCGTAATTGGTTAAATTAATTGGCATTTAGCGTTTGAATCGTAGGTGCTTCGTGGATTTTACGATTTTACTTCAATAGTTGCGTGTTCGAGTTTAAGATTTGCAGGTTCTACATAGAAAATTCCAGCGCTTTTTGCGTGTGCTTTGGATCAGAACGGAATAAATTAAATCGACTTTCCGCTTTTCCGCTCAGATAATTAATCGGAAATCCATTAATACTTTAGCAGACGCTTTTGGAATATTTATTGATCAAATTCAGAAAGTTTTGATTCAGAAAACAAGTAAAATAAATAATTGGAAACAAAACACAACTTATGATCGTTTGTTTCACTTTTCATTTCGTTTCAGTTGTGTTTCACTTTTCACTTTATTCTTATCAGTTCAGAGTGAACAAAATTAGGTTCTAATGCACTCAGGTCGAGACTCTTTTGTGGTAAAATCTATTCAAGAAAGAAAATTTAATTTGAAGTCAAAACAAGGTGTGTAGTAAAGAAATCTAAACAACCTGAAAGAAACCCACAAACTCCAAGCGAAAACAATTTTCTTGCCGGAAAATCAGCGGGACAAGAATCTGTGGAGATTTTCATTTTCTAAAAACGCTCTGAATACACTCAAAGATCGTCTGCGATCTTCGCTCTCGCATCTTAAAATCATCATTTCCACTTTGTATTATTTTCTTTCGACTCAGTCCACCTCGGTGATCGCATTAGGGCGTCTGTCGGTTTGTCTCGCGTTTCCATCGGACGAAAATATCTGTGAACGCCAATTTCCACTTCGGTGGTATGGAAATTCAGTGTCAGATAGCAATTGTGGTGCAATAAACCTCGTGAAGTTGGAATTTTAAAGCATTTGCTGCTGGCAATTGTCATTTTAATTTTGTCGTGGAAAACTCGGTGGAAAAATAATTGTGAAATAGTTTTCTCTCATTTGCACTCGTGTTGGTGCCTCTCAAAATTGTTCATTTTGTAATGAATAATTTTCCGCGTTGCTGCGACGAGAGAATCCGATTGGAAATGTGTTGGTTGGTGAAAGACGACGAATAAATATCTCGTTTGGTATTTTGTTAGAAAAATGTGTTTACATTCTCACGAGATTTCAAATCCCAGTCGCGCCACATGTTGTCAATGATATCCATCAGTGTTCACTGTTTCCAATAGCGCTTTTGGATCTCTCATGGTTTGATGGAGTTTACTGAACTGAATTCGAAAGGATTTGCATCATGTTGCATCATGTTATTTCAACACACAAACCGAAATTTTCATAATTCACTTCATAGAGATGTAATCATTTCAGTATTTGATCAGAACTCAAACGTGATAATTGGGAATTCGTGTAATTTGTTTAATTGTTCAAAAGGAGCATGATTGTAATTACTGAATTATTAAATCACTGTCCTACTTTCCATCGTCACCACTCTCGGCAATATGCTGCCCTATTTATTTATGTAATTGAAATTATCTGATTCATGATATCGGAGTATTGTATGGTTACAGAGAATTACTTCAATTTGTTTATTTGGCTAATTAATTGGCGCTGCAATGTTTAATCTCTGAACTTTTACATAAAATCTCCATTTTAAACTAGACAAACACGGAAATCCTACGAGACACGCTGTTGGTTTGGCTTTAATGTAATTTAAATTATTTTTACGAGTCTTTAAACTTTCAATTCGAATTCAGTGTAAATTAATACTGCTGAGAGTAATTTCGAAAGGTTCGAGTTGATTAATTAAACCTTACTTTGAGCCGAGGCATCCTCCACACGAAAATTCTTGACCCTTCGAGATAATTTTACAACGATTTTCCGGTTTTAATGAATTATATTTTTTACAAGAACAAGAGAGATTAGGTTTTTTTTTTGGTTTTTTTGATCCTTGAATCCGGATATCCCTAGTTTAAAAAAATATTTCAGCGTGTTGGTTTTAGAAGAGAATTTGACCTTTTAAAAACGTGCCTTCATCAACGCCTTCTTGCACTAGCAACACTAGAATCACCTTGACAGCATTTGCAAACCTTTCTTCGGCACAGAAAAAATCTAACAAAATTTGTTGATCTGAAAAATTTAATTGAACAACTTACGATCGTTCAAATTGGTTTCCTAGAAAGCTCGTGCTTCAACGGATAAATAAGCCCATAATGATGTATCACGTATTTGTAATTTGAATGAGTTCAAGCTTTGCGTCAACATAAACATCTTTCTCTGATTTTTTCTTCTCCGCCATTTCTCAATTTCCTTAACACGTAAATTCAATTTTCTTTTGACGTCGAACGAAGCTTGAAATCAACTTGAATTTGCTTCAAATTATTTACTAATTGAGCCTCTTGTTACGCCTAATGAAAGATACAAGTTATAATTAATTGGCTTTCGCATATATTTCCATGTGTAACGTTGTCACTTTTGTTTTTAGCCTCAAACGTGTGTGCTTCTTAGAGTTCATGTTGAACTCTTGAAATTACGAAGGAATTCCTTTTGAAAGCAGCAATCTCTGCGGTAATCCATCTCCTTCCATTACAAGATTAAAATGCAAGCCTTTTACCTTCGTTTCTCGGTTAATCAGAATTGAAAGGATTTGCTTGGTAAACCGCTTTGAAGCTTGGAGAAATATTGTGAAATCTCATCTCTCTGAAATATTTCTTTCAATGCAGTGAATGATGAAACATTTTTGCAACGTGAACGAACAAATACTTTAATATCAAAAGTATCAAGTGGAGAAGAAGAAATTCAATAACGCTGTGCTTGACATAAACTTCTGACAGCTGGAGGGATGATAGAAAATGTTTCACCACATTTCGCATACACATTAGCTCGAAAATAAGACAATACCAGAAGAAAAAGGCGAAAAGGTTTTTGCGAAGTCAAGTCACGAGACTAGAGTGAGTGAAATTTAAGTGAAGAAAAATGTCAACACGTCGCTTTGAGCGTGAAGAAGCCCCACCGCGAAGCAAATGCATTTCGTGCCTGTGCGTATCGTGGAAGTTTTTCACTTGCGTCTTCTCGCATGTGACGCTAGTTGCGCTCGTCGTCGGCTACTGCCTGGCCGGTGCTTACATGTTTGTTCAACTGGAAGCGGAAAATGAGAAAGAGGTAAGTAGCTAGTGAAATTTATATGAAAACACACCTTATGAGTGTTAATTCTACTTTCAAGTTTGTTCTTCTGGTGTTTGAACTTTCATTTTGGCCAGAATCATTCCCACATTCCATATTGTTTCACTGTATCAAAAGAATTTTATTCAAAATTGTATTGGCACGCCAGAGATATGCAACAAGTCTTTTAAAACAACCCACTCCAACCCTTTGAACCACCTTTCATAATCACATCGGCTACACGCCTAACAGGGTAGGGTGTTGAAACTTACAGCTATTGCGGATCGTTGCTTCAGACACTTTAATCAAGAAAAACAAAATAATTTCATCCAAAGTTACAACAAGGTGTGTAAAACTCAAGTTCATAAATTAAACCATCTGTAAATCAGCGATTTTATCAACCACGAACGCTAATTTACAGCTAATGAATACACTCAAATCAGCCATGTCCTATCTGCTGCCTTCATCGGTGAACCCCGATACAATAGATATGAAGAAGCTTTGCCAAAAGCTGGAGTGCTTTCGATAACAACTCCCGCCAATATTGTTCGTGTTGACAAATTTTCTCGGTTTTATGTGTTTTTTCTCTCCGCTAGAGAGACAGAAAACGATGATTAATTAAAAAGATAAATTGAGACAATGACCAAGAAAATTCGCTACAGTGACAATGGGCGGATGAGACTAAGGATTATTTCGGCTAATGGATTTCACTTTATCAGCAGACGAATTTTATTAGCCCAAATCCTGTCAGGACAGATTTTGCACTTGGGAAGCGTGACTTTTGGACGTCACGTACAAGAAAGTGGGTGTCTGTGGGGCGGAAGACAGAAACTGAACACTTTTATTCACTTTTATGTCGAGAAACTTGACTCCTGCACTTCTGAACTAGTTTTTCGCTGTTTCTATTTTAAGAAACTCCTTTTCGGAAGTTGTGGGAACAATGAAAGAACACTTTAGGTTATATAATGTCAGAAAGATGAGAATAAATCTTATCAAGTCGCGTAATCAGAAGCAGCGTTCTTTGAAACTAATTTTTAAACTACAGAAACCAGGAAAAGGATGTTGAAGAAGCAAATGTAGTTGAACTTATTTTGTAACAAGCAAACGAGATGCAAATTGTTGCATCTTGGGACTTAACAGCATAAAAGATTAACTTTTAAAGTGAACTTCCTCACGAAGGGATAAGCGAGAAAACGTCAAAAGTACTTTGAAGAGTTCAAACACTCACTCCAGGTGCACCCGAGGGATGAAAATGATCGCTGTGACGGATTTATGCTGAAATGTGAAATTAGATTTGAAGCGTTCAACTCTCAGACGACGTGCAAGTGACGAGGATAATTAAAGAAACTTTAGGGATGAAAAGAGTCTGCCGAGGATTTGAGGGAAACTTTCTGAATTTTCAATTATCCCCGGAAGCACAACCGACGCATTAATCTCCAGATAGCCTAGCTTCATCATTTATGCAAGCTACAATAATTAATTTATTAGTGAATCTTATCGCCTTTTCCGTTTTCGTTCCGTGGGCCATTATTTATTTTACTTCTTCGGTTCAGAGATTCGAAAACAAGTTGTAGCCACTTCAGCTGAACATAAATTTTTAAAGATTTGTTGAACTTTTTGAAAAGATTTGGTAAGTTATTCAGTTCTGTAGAGATTATTCAGGGTGAGAAGCCGGAAGTTGAACTGAAATTGAAGGAAGTTTAACAGAAGATAAAAATTACGGTTGATGATCGATAAATAGTCATAAAAGTAATGAATAACATTGAAAAATCGTGAATATATTTAGAAGTTGTGATAAACTGAAAGAAAATTAAGTCAATGCAACCGAAACTCTATCAATAGAATCTTGAAAATTTCCTTCAAAAACTTGCTTCAGAAGGCTCTTCGTTATCGAATTGGATCGAAATCTTTGCTGAAAGTTTGCTGCTATTATTTCAACATCAAGTTTTCTTCCGGAATAGCACCAAATTTGCATTTTTCTTAACGCAGGGACTGAAACGAGAGAAAAAATTGAATTAACCTACCTTTCTACGTGTTTCTTATCTGAATCTCACTCGCTTCAGGTATTTTCCTGCTTGAGCGTCTTTACCAATTTCATTCTTTCCTGAAATTTATCTTTGATCTTTTTTCCTTCTCTGTTTTATTTTTATGCCTTCGGATATTTATTTTCCATCCTCTATGATTCATGAAGTTTTGCTTCGTTATCTTGAAGTTCGAGAACGAGAAAATAATTTCCACAGTGCGGTAGGGCGGAATAGGTGTTGACTTTAAGCGGTTTCCTTTGATTTATATCGGCGAAGACCTTTTCATGGTTCCCGCAGACATAAATCAGCAATTTAACGATCTTTAATGCTTCACTGTAAATCAATTATTCACTATCATCATTGCATTGCCATAAATCATTCCCGAAATTGCTTCAACGATCCTAAGAGATACCGAGCTCGGACGGGTTCTCCCATTGCATGTTTTGCTATGGCAAAGATGCAAATAATTCAATTAAATATTTATCAACAGAAATCCAAAGCTCTCTCACTCAGCATGAAACTTTTGGAAAACACTTGCAGCTTTGAATTTATTGCCGAGCACATATAAAGACAGTGAAAGAAAGCGTGGAGAGTAAAATCTCTCTTGTAGTTTGCATAAACACATTAATTCACAGCCGCAAATATTTGGCAGATCTGCAAAGCTTTTCGTGTTGCGATGAAATTGGAAGAAGCAGAAGCTTACTTCGTGCTAACGTTTTAACGGAACCGAATGACTGTGACTTTTCTAAATGTAGTGCACACTGCAGAGATTAATTGTGATTAGAATCAACGAGATCTGTAAAATGGAAGTTGAAAAACTTTTCCGATTAAATCTTCGTAATCTCGCCTGAGTTGTTTATGTTACTGGTCATTTCGGACATGTGAAGCCACGATAGGATTTATTTCAACAGAAAATAAGCTTTATACACAGTGTAGTGGCAGAGGTAATGCTGTTGAATTTGTCATCCGTGTGAATTCAGTTCACGAAACCATTTCCAGAAAGGCACACAAGCAAAGTTTTAAAAGAGGTCTTGAATAAATTTTTAAAAAAATCTGAATGAACTGTCTTCAACAGAACGTTTTGAAGTGGCACAAAACATATGTTGGGTTCCCATTGAAAGACACAAGTATGGCACAAGAACGTGGCACTTTGGAAGCTAGGTCACCACGTAACTGGTTGGTTGATTGATTTAGCTTTAGGCTTAGCTTTAGGAAATGACTGATTGATTGATTTGGTTTATTTTTTTAATTGATTAGTTTAGTTAATTTTGACCTAAAGCTTTTTAAGTAAATTATTGGTTGGATGATTGACTTGTATTTATTCCTTAACACCTTTTAATGAGTTGTTTGATTGATCAAGCTTTGTTTTAAGCTGAACTGCAAATTCAAATTGCAGTAACAGGTTCGTTAATTGTCGTTAATTGGTTGATCTAGTTTTCCAAAATCTAAAAAAGTTGATTGATTGATTGATTTATTAATTGATTGGCTTAAGTCAATACTTGTGTAAAGTTAAATACTTGAAATTCTTGGACACTTCTTTATTTACACCTTAGATAACCTACATACCTGGTGAATGCCACCTAAAAATAACTTATTCGTGTTATCTCAGACCTTTTCGTCTCGTGAAAGCAAACAAGGTTAAACTTTTTCGCTTTGAAGTCTTCTAAACTCAAGAAACATCAAAAGTACCCAAAGACAAGGCATATCGTTTTGCCACATAAGGTTTTGCTTGAAATTTATGGAGAAACCAGAGATTTCCCACCATTAAGCTCACATGCTTAGAAGTGCTCACAAGTGGATTTAATTTTAAGGCGCAACACACAAGCCGCTTCTTCTTCCTTTATAAAACAGACCGTGAAAATCGTGAAAGGAAATTTAATTAAATTTATTGTGCTTGTAAGTTCATCAGGGGAAGCTTTATGATCTCGTGTTTTCGTCGGAAGCACCCGAAATTATTGCCAAGAACTTAAAGTTGCTGAGATGATTAAGTAAAGCAGTAAACCGCGAGAGCGAGCGCAAAATTTGAACATGGCAAGCCCTGAACAAAGTTTGTGCTCGGAAAATTATAATTCAAAGAAGTACAAGAGCGCGAGAAACAACAGAAACAAAGAAAATTAATTAAAACGCTGTTGAGGTGAATTGAAGGTTTTAATTAAGGATTTTTCTTTAACTCTTCGTCTCAAGAAGTGCTGGTTTATGAAGAAGTTTAACAACCCGAAAGTTTCCGAGTGTTCACAGTCAATTAAATCTTGTTTGGCTTTCAAATTTTACTGTAAATGTTTGCATAAGACGCTAAATTGATTGCAGATTCTGGCGTGTGATGAAAGACTGCATTTTATCACGTGGAATGAATAATCTGCAACCAAGCTGCGAGTTTTCGAAAAATACGACAGAAAATCGGAGATTAAGTTTGCTAGAACATGTGTTTGCTTTAAAGCTTGCTAATGAGTTAATAATTTTATGACTTAATTAATTTTATATACTTGAAAATTAGTTTGCTAATTAACGTCATCTTGATGGAGCTGCGATGGATAATTAGCAAACAAGATTTAAAAGCTGTCTTAATGCAGTTTTCAGCATCAATCGTTAAAAGTTTGAGCAGTAACTGCAAAATGAGACTGCATGAAACGAACTTGATGACACAATTAGCAAATCTCGTTAAGCGTCAAAGTTTTTGGAACACATTTTAATGAAATTGACTGAGTTTCTTCAAATTCTGCTGAGAAGAATCGATTTTGTGTTAAAAGCTTCACGTTTTTTAAGCGTTGTTTCAAATAAATAATCTTTGGTCGCAATTATTAACAATTGAAAAGTTGAAAACTGCACTTGAATTAGACGGAAAATAACAATTTTCACAAGTTTTACATACGAAAGCTGTAAAATTTTGGCTATTTCAAGTGCAAGTCACCATCGCGCACGATTTTATCAACCTTGTCCTGATCATTTTGCCATTAAAAGGTGTCAAAATACTAAACTCTAAATGTTTCAAGGTTATTATCATCTCGAACAAAATAATCTCCATCTTTTTAGGCCCAAGACCTACCCTGCTTGTAGCAGCAGCACCTAAAGTACCGTCCAAATTAAACCCTTAAGAAAGAAAATTGAATTTCCCGATGAAAAATTTGTTGACAGAAAATTCATCCTTAGCGAAGGATGATAAAAATTTCCACGCCAAGAAGATTTTTTAATTAAAACAACTGTAATTTATGAAACATAAATCCATCAAGATATTATGCGACATACTGCTGAACAGCGTTTCTCTTGCGAAAAAAGCTCGAGTTTGTAAATTAAAATTCAATATTTTAACGAAGCAATTCTAGCTTGAGGGCTTTGAGATCCTTCAACTCACAGACACGTCATATTTCATGTCGCTGACTGCGCAGATCCCGCTCGCAATGCCTGTCGACAACTTTCTTAATCACACTTCACAGAAACATCACTTCCTGTGCCACTTGCAAACAAACTCATCGCGTTGGCAGGTTCATTTTGTATTCAATGTTTGAACTTCTATTTGTTGCGCAGTGACAAGGGCAACAAAGCATCTCAAGGTGTAGAAAGTTTATCATCTCGGTAATGCAGGACGTAATTCAATTATCCGGAACTCAATCTCAATAGGACTCGTCTGCGGTGTTCATCACTAAAATTTTCTAAGATTTTCTAAGAAAAGTTTCCAGCGTCTAAGATTTCCTGAGAAAAGTTTCCGAGCGCAGTTACAAACCATTTGCACTTTTCCCAAGTGAAACGCAGCGGATGATAGAACTGAATTAGTTTTTCAATCAACACTCACAACCTCCAGCGACGACGATTACTTGCAGAGATTGAATTTAAAATCATTTCTTTCCCTGCTTTCAGGTCAAGACACTAATGGCCGGCATTCGACTCAACGCCACCAATATGATCTGGAAACAAACGTCGTCCATGTTGCTTCTACGTCAAGATAATTGGACACAGGAAGCAATTAAACATCTCCAGGTGAGACAGGAAGTCGACAAAATGTTAATTACAAATGCATGAAAAGTTTGGACGTTGAACATGTAGAGGTGGCAGATGGTTTTGTCGAATATTCGACAAGTTTGTGCAGTGTGTGATTTGGTGAAAGTTTCTGTCAAAGTTTCTTGAGATTTTTCACGACAAAACCGTTTGTATGAAGTTCGACAACCATCAGAGATAAGTTCCATCCATCACATCTAAGTCGAATTTGCATTTTTTCCAGCATTTCGAATCGTCGATTCACGATCTGATGAAGTACAAAGGATGGGACGGCTACGAGCCAGATGCCAATAAAACTCAATGGACGTTCGCCGGATCACTCTTTTATTCAATCATTGTAAGTTTATCCCATCGTAGATACAAGTTGAATGTCAAACATTTTCTTTCTCTCCTTCTTTATTAGGTCATAACAACAATCGGTGAGTTCTCCGTCTCTCGATTTTATCGTCTCGATTTCTTTTTCTGTTCGTTTTGGTATCGATTCCTTAAATCCGAGAGTGTTTCATCGTGAAGGATGATAAGGCTTAAAAAGATTTAGATTTGATTCGATGGTTCAGCATGACGTATGATGGGTTGGGCTGCATCAATTTTTGATTGTGAATTTCTCTTTTTCATTTTGCTGATTTTTCAATCTTCTTGACTTGCAAGTTTTTGGTGTTGGATGGATCGAACAGAGGTCCTGGGAAGCCACCTCCGAATTGGGGGTTGTAACCGCCTTG
>JPYR01000627.1:12333-22438 GCA_000775305.1 Belgica antarctica | reverse complement strand
ACTGCTGACCCGGATACTGCTGACCGTATCCAAATTGTGGTTGGAAATCATTTGATTGTTGCGGCCCAAATCGATTAGGCGTGTTGGCCGAAGGGTTCCTGTGCAAAAAGCGAAACGTTTTTATCGATGAAAGGAGAGCTTTAAGATGTGCAAAAAAGGCCAGCACATAAAGGAAGGAAAGGGAAGACTTTTTATTTCCTTACCGATTGCCGTTGTATCCATTAATGTTATTGCCGTAATTCTCGCCACTTGAAGTAGATTCATCTGAAAACTCATCGCTTAATGGTCTCGGTCGGCTGGTTGTTTGTTCTTTCACTTCGTACGCCTGCAACGGTCTGTGAAGCACAAAGGGTGAGAAAAGATGTGGTTTGGTGGCACGGCAAAAAGAGTCGAGAGAAGAAATTCTGACTCTTCAGCCTGTCGATGTGAAATTTCCTGAACATCTCGAGTGATTGATTCGGTGAAACGTTTTCGACGCTTCGAAAGGTTGTTTTTGGATCTAAGTTTTCGTTCTCAATTCAATGAATTTGCAGCATCTTCATGGGAAGACGTCTTGGCAGAAGATTTCCAAAAGACTTTTGTAGTTCGGTTAACATTTAATAGGAAAACATTAGGGATTTGCGAAAGCTCAGAGAAATTTTCTTTTCAGTCGTCAATAAAAAGCTAGTTAGATTGTTTTTGCGCTGGAAAATTCAAATTGATGAAGATTTGTAAGAATTTTCGCTCGGTTATCATGGCAATAAGCACGATAACGTGAATGACAATTTTCCATTCGGAAATTTCGAAAAACTTTGCCAGCTTAAAATGAAATTAAGAATAAATTTCACTCAAATACGAAATAGATTTTAGCTAAACACGGAGAACAAGAGCGGCATTACCGTCTGTTCGTGCTATTTGCATAAGAAAACACTTCGACAACTGAAAGGCTTAAGAAAGCTAGCTTTGAATATTCAAAACTTGTTTTTCATCAGCGCCGGAAGGAAAAACTTTCACACTTGTCAGATTTTTGTAAACTTAACCTTCTGTTATCGTAGTAGGACGTCGGCACTCGAATTCTTCCCGATTTATCACTGCTGTTCTCATAATAAATGTCTTTTCGGTTGTCTGCCTGCTGTGTTTGGTCCTTTTGTGAAGACGGCCACGACCACTTTTCTCCTTCCGAGTTGCTCAAAGCTACCGGCAAGAGTATCGATATCATCACGAGCCAAATCATCATGAATTCTGCGAAGGAGAAATAAGTTTTTAAGGAAACAATTCATAGAGATTCACATCACGTAGAAAATTTCCAGAAGGTTCCACCAAAGTTTAATGTCTGACCCAAAATATCTCGGCAGAAAATTTTAAACTCTTGAATACTTCCGCATCAGACTTGTCACAACAACGTCGCAAACATCGTTATTATTTTTCAGTTAGCATATTCATGGGCATATTCATCGGCAAAGCCTTCCAACTTTATCGGTCAAAACAAGCGCAGCGAAGCAGTGGGCGCCTGTTTTTGTTTACCGATGGAATTAAACGAAATTTTAAGCGTGGCATTTTCCATCCACATTGAACGGCCATCAACAAAACTGGAAGAAATTTATCCCTGAACCGACACAGCTCAAAGCTCCTAAATCGATTCTTCAACAAACTTCTCCGGCTAAAACTTCTCTCTCTAAAAAGGCGATTGAAAATTACGAATTCCATCGATGTTCCTGATTCTTTGTTTTTTTCCGATCGAAGATTGCAAAATAATGAATGTGAAAATAGAAACTGACAAAGAACAAGGCGGAGAGAAGGCAAGAAGTTTCCGATAAAACTATAAACAAGGAAAAACTCCAACAAACATATTTCTGTAACGACATCAAAAACAAAAGCTTTAGTGAAGTGAAATTGGGTTACAGGGGCTGGAGATTGGTTGCAAAACTTTCCATCATTCAACGCAGTATCGATAAGAAGAGAAACTGGAGCACTCAATTGACCATTCGTATGCTGATATCTGTGATGAAAGAGTTTGCTGCACGTCCGACCAGCGTGGGAAGCAGCGCCGAATATTTTCTACTCCATAAATCATAAGTTAAGTTGTTTGTTTATGCTCCGGCAGCTTGAGAGACATGAACTATGGTAATTTGCAATAAATTCCCGGCAGCCACTAAAAACTGACATAAGAATTTGGCTCTTTCTCTGACGCTCTTGCGCTTAGCATTTTAATCTAAATTAAGTGAAGAAACGAAAAAGTGAACTTGAAAAACATTTTTCTTTATCCCACAGTTCAAATGATTCCTAACGCTTGTGGGAGAGATTTTCATTACGATTTTAATACGGTCGGTCCGGCACAAAAGTAGCAGCGAATTTGAGCGTTACTAAAGTAACATGCGATAGTTCATCAGCTTATGTGATAGTTCATACTTTTAACTACCGAGTAAATAACAATTCACGTTGTTCTTATCCCTAGAGCGTCCAAAAACTTAAGATTTACACTTGCTTACTTTATTACCGCGTTTGTTACTGTATTGCCGGACTGGCCCTACGCTTCAGAGAAACACGAAGTGGAAAATTCCATTAGTTAGAACATGTTCTGATAGCTTTAAAAACAAATGGAAATAAAATTTGTTTATGGATCGGAAGCCTAGTGATTGAATCGGCAGTATTTGAATAGGATTATAAATTGCAACTTCATTTCACAGTCATTTTATATCTTGAAATGTAGAATTTTACAAAATTAAATTACCGAAAGTTCAATTACAGCGTGAACTCAAAACGCATTGGTAAGAAGATTTTAAACAAAATTTGACTCGTTGTTAAAGTTTATTAAGTCAATATTCGAAATCTACCACGAATATTTTTCTATTAGCGATTTCAATTATATAATTTCATCAGCGAGATTGATTTCAACAGGAAAGTTATCTAAAAAGCAGCTTATTAGCCCTCTGTACTGCTTATAATTTTAACTTCATCGCATGTCCATACTTAACAAACCAGGAAATATTTTAAAATAAAATAATTTCCAACAAGGCACATTAAAATAAAGCCATAAAGATTCAAATTAAGCGGTGCTTTCCCCAAATCAAACAAACGGGACAATTTTCCCCCGCAAAACTTAACTCAACTAGATTTTTTATAACGTTGCAGTTTTTCCGCTGCGTCAAATCATTTTTCTCCAGACAAATTGTTTAAAATTAATCAAAAGCGAACGAACTTTTATCGCCGTCAATAAAAAAAGCGGAAGAAGTTTCATGACTCTTCAAAAAGGATTTATTAAATTCCTCGACGATTCATAACGCCGCGTCAGACGTCGCAGAGAGTTTTTTACGAGAAGGACATTTGTTTAATTAAAAAAGTTTATTGCCACTTAGCAAACCCGCTCATAAAGATGGTGCGGAGGAGAAAAACTGAAGATGGATGAGTGCAGCTTTCAATACTCCGAGTTAATTAAGCGGAAAGCTTCTCCCCTCTGGTGACTTTTTATCAGTGTTGAGGATCTCCGAGTGCGCAAAAAATTTTGGTCATTGAATGTGAAGGCAAAACCTTAACGGTGAGTTTATGAACTCGACAAATGATGTTAATCAAAATGAAATTACGTCGTGAAAAATTTTCATAAAGTTGTCGGATGAGATAATCGTAAAATTGAATAAACATTCGTGGAAATAATTAAATTTGCTTCCTTTGACTTTGGGGCCCTTCAAGCATGCCTTAGCCAAACACATTTTTTAATTAGATTCGAAATTTTTTAACGAGCTGATGATGAAATTTACAAGCTTAACTGAAGTTTCACAAAAAGAATTTCCGCTGCGAGCTTTTCCTGATAATTAAACTTTCTTCTCGATTTCGCTTTCCAAATGAGAAACTCACAAATTGGATTTTAATAGAAAACACAAAACCAGGAAAAAACATTTTTCTCGCATTTCCCAAAACAAATTGTCTGCACTTTTCTCGGTTTTTGCTGAAGCCGAAGGGCAAAGGCACGATTTGAGATGAAAAAGTAAAACTTTTCCGTCTTTTTGGTTATCGAAAAAATAAATGATCTTTTCTTCTACAAATTATATAATTAAAAACAGTTGAGCAGTGATTAAAGCAGAGTTGAGAAAAGTTTGTTTTGTTCCACCATCGCTGGAAGTCTTGAAGTTTGTTTGTAAGTGGCGTTTGCCAAGATCAAAGTTAAGTGATTTTCATAAATTTATCCGAAAAATATTCACTTAATCTTTGAACCAATTATTTTCACATTAAACTCTTGCAAAATAATTTCCATTCAAAAAACACCTTCTAAAGAATCTATCAATTCAAAGGTTACACCATCTACCACCACCCACACTTCAATCGTTTTTCTTATCAAATCTTTTAATCTTTAGCCGGATAAACTTTCAAGTCGGAAAACTTTAAATGCAGCGTAAATGAGTTTGAGAGAACTTTAATTGTACACAATAATCGTTAATTTACGAAATTTCTTCGCTTTTCAACTTCAATGCAAGCAATCTCGACTTCCTTCTTCAACTTTGAGACTCGCAGCCACTATCAAAATTTAATTTGTCACAACAGAAACTTTGCCACTCTTTGCGAGCGACCGTAAAAATGCTAGGAAACTTAATTATGAACATTTTCGGGGCGAAACTTTCGTAGTTGTAGATTTAACCATACAACAGAGCTTCTAATTGTATTATTCAAAACACTCAAACTTTTCCTTCACTTACAATTGTTTTTTATGTTGTTTGCTTGGAAACTTTTCTGGTGATGTTACCGCACGAAAATTAAATTACAAACTGAACTAGTATTTCAACGGAACTACCGACGCCATCAGAATGAAGCTGAAGTTGATCTCCTACCACTTTTCAGCCAAGCAAAAAGCGTAAATTGTGCAACTTCATTTTTGCGTTTGACTCTCTTGTCAACCTTGTAGCTTGTGTTGGGGTCGTCGGAGTGAATGAAATGGAATGCCTTTACGGAACGGTCTTCGTTGTGTAAAACTGTGTGAATTTTCACTTTCATGGAGTTTTTGTTGCGAATGTGATTCCGCTGATCTTGAAACTTAAATCAACACTGAGCCTCGCGATAAAACAGGCAAATCCCTGCCAAGTTTGGCTGACCAGGGTTGAATTGAAATTTTGTAGCTTCTTGTCAACAGTTATCGATCAGTCATCATTTGCAAATGTTTCAATTTAAATTTCACTTTTACTTTTCGTCGTTTCATTGTTTTCAATTCGACCCGAAACTTTGATTTTCCTTCATCCACGGTTGACTGCACTTCTCAGCGTAATTAAATCACTGTCTTTTTCGCTATCGTTTCGCCGTATTTCCAGAAAAACACAACGGGTTAAGATATCAAGCGTGTCTAACTCAATTAAGTGTGGGAAGTTTTCAACATTACTGCGATGATGTAACGACGAATCGAAACGAAAGTGAGAGTGATGAATACAAAGCGTTTGTCCGAATGACAGAACGAACGCTGTAGAATAATTAAACAAGAGTTTGCAAATTGCTGCTGTCTATTTTCTACGCCACATCGAATTTGCAGAAATGAACTCACATTCTGATGACCATGCAACAGTGCATCACGAGGCGATTTGCAAAATAACATTGGGGATTTTCCTGAGACTTTGAAACAGCGGACAAAAAAATTATTCTGACAATTCCATTGGTTTTGGTCGTTAAACTTTCATTGTCTAGCTAAAAAAAAGTGCACTTTTAGCAGACGGAGATGGTTCTCGATTGCGTTGGGAATAAAAAAAAACTCGCTGTCTGTAGCTGTTTTGAATGCAAATTTGCACAACGAAAAGTTTTTCTTTGTTGCTGGTTCTTTTTATGTAGTTTAATTGACATGGAAATGAGTTCATAGAGTGCATAGCATCAGTGTGGCGATCTCGGCGACCCTGGAATCTTGACGGGAACTTCCAGTCTAGCGTTACTGCTTTCATGAACTTTTTAAGTGCTGGTTGAACACAATTTTTACAGCAAAAATTGCAAAAATATGTAACATGCTGAAACGGTTTGCCAGAGCGTATGGAAATGGAAACTTGAACATTCTTCAGATTGCAGTTGTATTTTTGGAAGCTGTGGTGAAACTTTAGCTACTGTTTGTGTTCTGGTCCTGGGAATAAAGTTTAATGATTACATTCGAATGTTTTGAAGTTTGAAACTTAAACGAACATCTACGCCCTTTTCAACTCATGTCAGTTAGAATCATAAAAACTATAACATGCAAATAGAAAATAATTCTCGAGTGGCTTCTGATGAACTTGTTTTGAACGAAAACACACTTGAGTTTGTTATCTCTGCCAATTTGCGCAAAATATTGGTTTTATCAGCAACCAACATGTTTTTCGAGTAACTCTACGGGTACATCTGTTGATTGCGATCTTGTAAATCTATTTTTTTTGTCGTTTTCCGGTAAATTGTTTTCCGTAGGATCTGAAAAATTTGACTTCAAGTGTTTTCTTTGATCAGTCAACAAAAAAATTCATACCAAATTTACTTTGAACTCTCAACATCTCATTCTTGGCTTTCTCCAGCGGTTACTAGAGAATGTTTTGAGCTATCAAACCAATAATGAGATCTTAGCAACGAAACCAGGTCTGATGGAATTTCTATTGTAGATCTAAATAAATGTTTGCTGACTAAATTTTGTGGTTAAAAAGTGCGTCGTTATTATTTGCCTAAAGCCGGTACTGAATAGCAGTGTTTTTGAAAAACCCAAAATCAACAAGTCAAAGCTTCAGGTAGTGGAATGGTGAAGCCGACACGTAGCTTATATTCCACGAAATCAGGAATTTACTTCTCCGAAAAGTAATCAACGATGTTTAAATACTTTTTCCTCGAAATTTAAAAAGCTGTTCAGGTTTTCGGGAATAAATCGACAAATTTACCTTATTTTTTGAAGGTAAGAATCAGTATTGGGCTCAAAGAAAGAAACCTTTAAGCTAATAGTGCAGAAATTCCGGGTCGATAAGTTTAAATTCATCCTAAATATATTTCGAAGTCACAGCTTTTGCTGATACGACGACAAATCTCGTTTTCTTATGAACTTGAAACTTCCGTGCTACCTAGCCTTGATGTTTGATGACAGATCGTTCCAAAACCATTCAAGTCTCCCTTGACTAGGCAGGCTTTTCGCAGTAGAGTTTATTACATCCTAAGAGTGTAATTGTTCTATGTTGAACAACTATAAAGTAATTTAACTCGAGAAGCGAAATTTATGCAAAACTTTTTTTGTTTGTGTAGCAAACGTCTCATCCCACCCCCGCACCATTATGTTCATTTGCGACTTTTTCTTTTCATTATATATCAGGTTTTTTTCTTCACATGTGAATGGTTTGACTCGTGTGTGTTTTGTTTCGAATGAAAGTAGGTGAAGGTCGCCGGATGAAAATAAGCTGAACTGAAATAGATGCGAATGGGAATGACGAGTAATAATGAAATGCGATTTGTGTGGAGATTTCGGGTTGTTTGAAAGTGACGTCACTGCAGAGACAGTTGGAAATTTAAATGAAACAGAAACAACTTAAACATAGACAGACATGCAATTTATTAGTAATTGACTTGATCAGAATTTGCACAAAGTTTGGCCAAACCCGAAAGTAATTTCATGGAACCAGAGACAACTTAAGTGTCGACACCTTATATTTCTCCACAAATTCTCTGTTTTCGAAGCTTGGATCTAAAAAATGTGTGGCTGAATTGGCAGAACTCAAACACTTACTAGTTTAACTAAACAAAATCAATCACCTTAGATGGCTTGTCTGTAATAAAGTTGTCTTTGATTTGATAAATTTTGTATCTGATTTAGCGACACTGTGGTGAACTCTTAGTCGATCAAATTAAAGTTAGTGTCACCTCTGCAATAGCGTTGTCTCTGGATGAACCGAATAATTTGGAAAACTTTTCCGGTTCATTATTAATTTTTGGGTTAATTTGGGTTGTTGAGCCAGAGTCCATTTCAATATTTTTAACCTTTTTTAACTTTCATCTACATCAAACAGCCTCAGGACTTTTGTTCACCCTACTTAGCTTCCCCGAAAAATTCTTCGTCGCAAGTTTATTTAATTTTCCGACTTGGCTGACCCTTTCACTTGAATTTTCTCTGAATTTTCATAACTTTTGACTCTTGAACATTCCCATCGAACCGAGCCCATGTTTGTGTGAAATATCATTGACTGAATCATGTTTATTCACTTGAGAAGCTTCTTCACTCTTGTCGTTCGAACGTTTCCAGCACGAACATCTCTACACGGTCGCATGCTTTAAATAATAAATGCCTTCCTCTGACTGGCATTGCGAAATCTGCGCAGAGAATGAGAAAAAATTAAATAAAACTTGCGAATGCTTCATAAAATATGTGTTCGCTGTAACGAGTTCGGCAAGAATAAGCCGGCAAAGAGTGACAAATTATAAAGTTTTGTGCTTGCTCGCGAAGACGCTCAGCTCCAATGGCTCGAGCATGAAATAAAGTTGTGTAAAATATCGGGCTGAAACAAGCCAAACATTATTTCTCCCTCGGATGCCATGAAATGTATTTCGTTCACGTCCATAAATTGGATTCTTTGCTACCTGATTCCATTTTCCCGCTCAACTAGGTCGATTACATTATGCTCCCAACTTTAATGTGCCATTTACATTCTGATCCCATTAACGTGTGACATAATTTAAGAAAATTCTTCTGTCTCTCTCGTCTCCACCTTTTTTTGGATCACCAACAATATGACAAAGATTTTTACGAGTTTGTTATTTTTTCACCGTAACAGGTTATTTTTTCGCTAACAGGTTTTATGGCGGATAAAAAGCGCTCCCGAGATTTCCCCAAGCCTTGCTACGAACATAAAATAGTTAATCTAAGCACATTCGCACTTTCAACTTGTCTGTTAGTGACACATTGTTAATTTGAAATTCTATTTAGCATTCCTTGTCGTCTCTGATCAAGACATAAATTCTCAGCGGTTTCGTACCAGCAGACGATTTCGTATTAATATTTTCAAAAGCTAATCATCTTCAACATTTTACAATTCAAAGGACACTCGCAAAGTGTTTATAAATGGAAGAACCAACGAATCACAGTAGCTTCGACACTCTCAAGCGTCCGGTGGAAGTGATCAGTCAAATCGTCTCGAAAGTTGACATAAAATCACGAAGAAGCCTTGCGCTGGTTGTACGAAATTTTGTGCCATTTAGAGCGAGTTAAGCATCCATTGGACCTGGAATACGCACAAGTAAGCCTTTGTGTCCTACGTTTCCGACTCTCCAACGCTTCAACTCAAAACTCTTTCAGATTTTTGAAGATGACGAGACATTTGAGTCATCAGCTCGAAAGTTGAGTGTGAACGTTTATGGGAATTAAGATGATGAGATTTGCTGACCTGCAGAAACTAACGCTGATCTTCACTAAAATAATGATATCTCATCCAAATAAGTCAAAACTTTCGTAAGATGAAGCAGTTCGAGATCATTTTCCAAAACTTGAATCGATCGTGCTCGACTTTTATCCGGATGACGAATCAGATTTTGTTTGCTGAAGCAGATTTTAGACACGAAAGTCTCAAGCAGCTTTTGTTGATGAATGTGTATAACCGTGAAGCCAACAACACGCCAGTGATATTGAAACTGGTCAGCGCGTGCGCAAAGCTTGAGAAAATTTTGTTGTCACAGCTCACAGAAGTTACGTTCCAAGATTTCAAGAACATCATCGAGCAACATCGAGAAATAACGCATCTCTGCTTGAAGTTCGACGTCTTTGAGTTCACCGAGGAAGTCATACCGAGCTGATAAAATCTTCCAAAAAGCTAATCCACTTGCGACTCGCGGTCTCATTGTCTTCCTAAGTACCTGAAACTGCAAACGAAATTCGAAGATATTTTCCCAAACATCACTCTGATCGAGTTATCCAATAAAATAGGGCGAATAATCATGAAGAAACGACACAAGCCTTATTGGCACTTGGACTTAAAGCTCAGAGATCATTATTGAATGAAGCATTTTGATTTTAATCAAAGCCAGCCTAGAACCGTTGTTGTGTAGACGTTTAAATTTGCCGTCATGCAATGTTTTAGGCATTTAAATTTTGACACCGTTCCTGTAAAAACTCTAGTCAATTTAAATTGCCACAGAAATTCAGTAAACGTCATTGCTTTACATTAAAGATGGC
>JPYR01000626.1:14317-25362 GCA_000775305.1 Belgica antarctica | reverse complement strand
AAAATCTGTTAGCTTGTTTAGTGGGAACTGTTACAGTTCAACTAAAGTTAGTTTAGCAGTTTGTTTAGCAAACGACTGGTTTAGTCAATTGTTCAAAAATCGCCGTTGAATGATTTGCTTGGAGAGAAATTTTAAGATAAAAAACCGGTTCGAATCCTCGTAAAAATTGTTCCACTTTAAATGAATTTATCAAATTTTAAATACTTTTCTAATTATTATCATCAAATTCTCTCTTAACGACAACCTAACTGCCACACAGCCCCGTCTTTAGTCGCAAATATCTTTTGGCTACTTTTAATTCCCCAGAACCAATTAGGCGGAATAGGAAGTGAAGACGAAAACTTGATGTCGCAGCTTAAAATTAAATAACGTTGGAATTTATTGAAACACGCCTCGAAATCTCGCTGGAATTAAACTACAATGGAATTACGCTTGAAGATTCCGTTCATTTACGTAGATATCTCTAATACATATGCCCGGAGAGTGACGGTATACATAATTTTCTTTTATTAGAAGACATAAAATGAAGTGCGTGACTCATTCGATTCATTATTTTCTTCTCTCGCTCTGCTGCTGAAAGTGCCGCTACCCTTTTACAGTCTCTAAGTACTCCAGGTAGTACGCTGGAAAGGTTTGAAGTAACAAAAAAGATGCTTTTCGCCTCTCTTTATTATCTTTATTTCAGCCTCCCCAATCTTTATATTCAATTTTATTTTTTCTTCGTGCAGCTATTTTACTTCCGTTCTTAACCCTCTGCTTTCGCTTTCACGTTCGATTGGTAAATTGTGTCGGGAATCATTTCTCGATAACTCAAGTAAATCTTGATTGCCGCCTTAGTTTTATCACAGATGACGACAAAACGACGAGAAGACGGTACGAAATAAACTTTTAAAGACAAATTAATCGACTTTTCACATTTAATTGATTTTTCATTTGACTTTAATTTGACTTCTTCAGCTGTTTCCATCCCTTTTTTTATTTCGACTGATTATAAATGCGATAAGCCTTGACTTTGTGTTTTCTTCAAACACGATTTGCATTAGAAGACAGAGCGAAGGAGAGAAAATCCTGAAGCTTTATACACAACAGCACAAAATGGAAAAGTTGAAATGAGACTATAAAGGATTTAGCATCTTTATCGGTGACATTTATTCTAGCGTACCTTGTGAACATTCAAATAAAATTCCGCTTCGGGGGATGAACGAGATGAACGCTCCATCCGTTCTAGCTGACTTGATGTGTTATTAGACACGTACCTGCTCGTTCAATTCCGCGTCTTGATTTTCGCATGGCACCACTTCAGTTCCTTGGAGATATATTGTTTTAAAACTATTCATTGGAAGCGATGGAAACTGATCCAACTGATCTTACTTCCGACAATCACGGAAATTCAAGTCAAACCAACATTTAAAAGAGAAGAAATCATATCGAGTTTACTCGATGATTCTTCGACAGTTTTATTTGGATCTTCCTGTTGGCGATGACACTAGTGCACTTGCAAACTCGTCCAAAACAAGCAGATTTGAATTTTTCTGCTGAAGATAACAAGATATCTAGGCTGTTTCTGAGTGGAACAGAACTTCTGCAAGTTTTTGAGTTGAAAAACTTGAAAATTGTAAAAGTTTCCATCGAAACTCTGCATGCTGCAATGATTTTAAGCTGAGTTTAAAGTATTTTAAACTGCCTGTGGGCATCAGTTTTAATAGGCGTAAGATAAATCAACTTTAAAAACATTTCATCGACGACTGAACTTTGAATAGTTCCAGTTTCGTCCGTGAACTATAAAAATAACCGAAGCTGCACTATTTTTCCCCACGTCGCTCAACAAAAGATCCTGACACAAATTTATTGCGACATGTATTCAAATGCGTATTAATATTCGAATCTAGCAACTTATCTTTCATCTAGAGATGCAAAATAAAAATCTATCGTTAGCGAAAAAGCTACAAGCAAGCTTTCGTGTGCTTGTTCAAAGTGAAATCTTTTTCTGTTCAGTAAATTGAATCATCATATAGCACATATCAGCAGATACACAAAGGATGGAAAAAGAATTATGTATGCTACGCAGAGACTTGTGCAGGGGGCAGAGGTTGACAACGAGAGAGGAAGGCTTCGTAACGTGCTTCCTAGCAATGACAAGATTAGCAAAGTTTTTGTCGAGATTTCTTTCTAAATTACGTTCTTGTGTTTGCCGCAACTCGTAGGCGCTGCACAGTGCATAAAATATAATGTGTTACAGCTGAATAAAAATTTATCTCAAGGGCTTTCAAGAAGTTATTTGATATCGTAGAGAAATAATCATTTTATTTATGATGAAGTGAAGAAGAAAAGAAAGGAAGAAACATTTTCGAGCAAATAATTCAATTTGAAATTGTGTGCTTCGAGACACTCCACTTATTTTTCATAACGAGTGCTTATCATTTCGTTGACATCATACTAAAAAGTATGCAAATATAAAAATGCGTAAATAATTGAATTCGAATGAAAATTATGTAGGTTTTCGTGTTCTCCATTGTGTGATGAGTACGCGGGAGAGAGTCGTTAGGAAAATTTGCAAAATTTATAATTTCCTGACGATGTCTCGAGGCACTCCCTGAGCCATTAATTTTTAAAATCTCTTTTCCGGAATATTATTTATTTGGCAATACAAGCAATGTGCTTCATGCTAGCGATTGATCAATTATCTCTCGCTCTTCCACGTCATCGAATAAATCACATCAAGTTCTCCTTTATGACCCGCAATCTATATTAAAGGCAATTATTTCCTTCTTCGAAAGTGTATCGTGAATCAAAGCAAAATCAATAAACTCAACAGAAAGAAATTTATTTCTACACAACATCATTAACGTGATTTATCGATAGATTAACTTGATAATTGTTAGTAAACGCAGTATAATCAAAATTAACTTTTCGCAATTAAATTCGGAGCTTCCGCAATTCGATTTTTATGAACAGAAATTAGCCTGAAAAGATTTTCATGCTGCGATTACATCGACAGTTGGCGTACCAAAAACGGTCATCGCAATCGATTTTTTTGCAAAAGCTTTTGATGGGGTCGAATTATCAGCTTTATCACAGCATTAAGGTTAAATTCTTGCTTCTAGGAAAATTTAAGCCAAGTTCAAAATCGTGTTCAACCAATTTGAACAAGAAAAGTTTTGACACGACGTTCTTCAAAAATTAAGACAGAAACAACGTAGCGAATGCTTTTGATGTTTTGTAAACTCTGCTTGTTAGGGTTATCCAGGAAGCCGTCGGCTGCTTTAGGGACTCACGCTCGAACATAATTATATCTCTTTAATAAAATCTCTGCTTTCCAAACTTGGCGTTTAATTTACGTGAGTTTCATTGAAATTAAATTCTATCGAGAACTAAGCTCGAGCATAAAATTGTGTATTATCAAGGGGATTGAAGGAGAAACATCGTTTTAATGCTCATTGTATGAGACAATACTGATAGAAACATTATATTCCATGCAAACTAATGCAAATATTCATGTCAACAAGCTGCATCAAGTTTCCCAAAGGTTCCCCATAGTTACCAGACATTTTCTTAAATTGGCAATAACAAGAAAATGCTTAGACAATGGAATGAAAATTTAAGTTTTAATAAACTTGTGTTTCATAAACTTCATTTAACTAAATCTTGAACAATCTCTTTGTCTTTGATTAACATAGAAAGTTTGCCACAGACAGATTATTCAAGCAAAAAGCGAGCGCTATCAAAGCTTCGAACTCGATAAAAGTCAAAATGTACCAGGTAAATGAATTTTTACTTTCAAGAACAACAAAACCAATCCAAAAGCTTTGAGAAATCACTTTGAGCTGGAAAAAACCCGAATCGCTTCATGCTTAAGAATTGGCTTGTTTATTGGAAGGAAATGACAGAAAAAAGCAGCGGTTGAACTTTTTTCATTTCGGAAGCTAATTTCAACCCTCATTAGGAAAGCTTCACCCGAAACTACACGATCAGATCGAAAACATAGAGAAGTTTGTGGGGCTGACTATGACTGGCTGCTTTCCGGAAAAATTTAATTACGTTTGAAAATAAATTTCCACTGATTTTCTTTCGGAAAATGTTTGTCTGCTGCTGCTGCTGCTGGAGAGAACGAAGAACCTAGTCGGATGGGTTGCGAAGAAAAAAGGGTTCAGAACTTAAACATAAACACCGAGACAACACTATTTATACTTTATTGAGGCTGTCAGCCTGACTTTTCACAATTGATTAATCGTTCTTTATTGTGATTTTTGCCTCCCTTTTTGGTTATCTCACTTAAACACATTTGACGTGTATTAGATTTAAAAGTTTTTCTTTTCTAACAATGTAATTTAAATAAATTCAATTATAAGGAGCGCAAAATTTACATTTTAAATATAAATTTCGCTTGACTAAAATTATTTTGAATGCGAGGGCGACATGCCCAAGCGTTTGCTCGCTAGAGGCGTTTAAACAAAAATTAGTTTTTACTGTTGAGTAATTTTATTGGGTAGGGAGCGAACGTAAACAACCTAAATAATTAAATCGGACAACTCACTGCCTTCGCTCCAGTCTATGAATGTGTAAACAAGTAGAAAATCTTCCACTCCATGCCGAAATGTATTTACAATCGTCGACTTAAAACGAACGGTTTTTATCACAATTTCCCAACCACTCAAAATCGAAATGGAATTATTAGTTGAAGAACTCCAATAGAACAATAAGCCTCTCGAACTCTCGATGCAAAATAAAATTCATTCGAGGGCACTCGTTGATTCCGATAACACCACCTGAATTACGTTTCCGAAAAAATCTCGTACCGCTTGTATCCCAGCAACAGTAGCCGCTTATATTGTGTCCCTACACCAAGCCCAACTCGAATCAACCGTGGGATCATTGTAAGGGGATTCTACGAATTTTACGTCCTTCAAATTTACAATTCTCAACTTTATATCTGAAAAAAATTACTAAATTCTACCTTCTTTGGTTTTAAATCATTGAAAACCACACTGTTACACGCTCCCATAGCTACAAAATCGTTGTATTTAGTGCATGCCTTACCAACAAACACTAAAGCTATTATCAGTTCGTAAAATGTTTATGCAAAGTTCAACATTCCCATCTTTGCAATATTCGTTCCCCTTTCGTAATCTTCGAACTACAAATTGGGTTGCAGAACATGTCTGCTGAGAAATTTTAAGACTCATATTTCTTCTTATCGCACAGCGATTTGTTATCAGTGATTACTTTAAATTTTCGAGTGTTTTTGTTTCAGTGTAGCTTTTTCCGGTTGCGGTGGCGTGCGCATGTCGCGTGGAAAGAAATGCACACGAGAGAAAGCGTTTACATCATTGTGGGAACGGAATAAAAACACTTTCCACGACGATTACAAAAATAATGGTACAATGGAACGGAACGGATTCAATGTAAAATGATAAAAAGCAACAGTTTTCATTCCAATCGCAATCACATTAGGTGACAGGTGAATTCAATTGAATAATGTTCTGCAAGATATGAAACAGCTTAACTGTTATTTTTCGGTATAATATCTATGAACTTGCGATTAACATAAATTTTCAACGAATCTTTTCCCATCTTTCTTCATCTTTTCTCTGCGCACTATAACATTAACTGGAGTGCCATTTTCGGAAAATAATGATAATAAATTTCGACGTTTAATAGGCGACAATTCCTTGTGGAAAACATGCCATAAAATGACTTGATGACGGGATAAAATATGGTTCTGTTTTATTATAATCAATTTAGATTCATCCTAGCCGATATGTTTTAATTACTTTCAATGCATGCTTTTTGAAATATTGAAATCCTGGGATGTTGCGATAATCTGGCGATTAAAATTCAAATTTGCAGGCTGTGCAGTTTTAATTGAAAACGTTTCGAGCTTTTCCTGGATTCTGAATCATTAAGCTGAGTTAGTCTATAAATAACTTGACTCGTGAACTTTAAACTCCGACTTTCACGAATTTGTTCGTTTATTATGAAATTTGTTCAACATATATTCCACAATCGAAATTAAACTGAAGAGATTCCGCTCGTAATATACCATTAATAAACATCATTAAAGGAAAACCACACTCAAAAATTAAAAAAGCACTCCAAGCAATTAAATATGTCACCAGAGTTGTTTAAACGCATAAAGCATCGGCTGGACCTAGAACAAAGGCATCTTAAACACAGCAGAAATAAATCAATAAATCGAGAACCCTCGGGACATCTGAAAGTGACGTCGAATCTACTGGAGTGGAAGCCCGGTCTAAGCATGTCCGAGCGGGTAACATGATTTATGTGCCGAACCATTTTACGAAAAGCAATTTTCTATTGCCAGTGGAACAAATTTCTGCCTTATCATTGCAAAATTATCATTGATCATGTTTCATTATTTGAAACACTCGTTCATTCATGGCGTAAAACCCATAGAAATCTGATTATTCAAATGTATAACGAGATAACAAATTCAATTACGATTTGCACAACAAAAGTGTTTAACATCTCAGAACATTGAATTTCCATAAAATTACAGCAGAAATTTTGGGCAAATTGAATATGTGAGTAAAATTTATTGCACAATTTGTAACATGTGTTTAAGCTTTTGGTGTGTGCTTCCGCTTCTCTTAGTCGCCGCAAACGTGTTTTGGTGCTTCCATTGAAATTTTGGATTAATTGAAAGTATTCTGAAAAAATCAACACAATCCACTGCAGCTATTTTCGTTAAAGTCATTCTCCAGGCTTCTCTCTCGCTCACTCACTCCCCGCATGCACAGCTGAACAAAATCAGTTTATTTGCAGACAAATGAATTGTTTTTTAACAGGCGAAGCCTTTTGCTACATCATGTTGTGCAAAAACCACTAGATGAAAAATGAAATGAAAAGCATGATGAAATAAAATGCACCATGTTTCCATCTTTTCGCTCACTCTGTTGCCGTCGTCCGCCCTGTTTCAACGGAATCTGCATGCGAAAAAAAAAATTACAAATTTACATATTTTCCGCTCTTCCAGTCACTTCAGCATATTTCATATTTATACATTTATGTTTCTATTGAATGCTTTTTAATTCTCCAAATACATTTTCACATGAAAATAATACCCATTTACGGAAGACGGAAAAAAGAGTTGTTAAAACAGCGCACAATAATAATTATCATATTTATCTATGTATGTGCTCAAAGAGCGGAAAAGAATCATGAGCCATGGATACACAATTTTCAGTCTGATATCATCAACGCATTACATCCTCCATGTGGATAAAGTTTTTTTTCATGCTTTTCTGCTTTTCAGAGCCAGCATTGGAACACGAGGCAGAATAAAGTTCCGAAACTGACTTTAATTTAGTCTTTTTTTGGGAATTTTTCCTCGTTGTCTACACATTAAATCTGCCCCGACTCGTATTCACTCAGTTATTTTTTGTCTTGGGAGCTTTTTGTCATGCTTTCATTAAAAATGTTTCGAATAGTTTCTCTTCTGTTCTCACATTGTGGACGTTACAGGAAGAGTCATTTAGGTGGTTAATCGGAATGTTTGGTCATGTGACGCTGACTTTTTAACAGCGAAACATTTTTGAGATATTTTATGCGCTGCTCTAATGGAGCTTTGAAAATCATTGCAGTAAAAGCTTTACAAGTTAATTTTCAGCTCTTGTTCTACAATGAACTGACCCATTTTCCACGAAACGTTGGATTTCTGACCTTTCATCGCTTGTTAAGCATTTTAATAGCTCTGACAGGGCGCAATGTCATTCATCGTGGTGCATTTCAAAAGCTTCGAATTAAAAAAACTTGTAAAGAAAACTGAATTAAAAAAGATTCTGCTTCAAAGGCTTCTAATAGCATTCAGCTTAACGAGCTTTAATTTTTCATTTCATTCAAATAAAAAGCATCTCAGTCATCATAACAACTTCATTAAGCTAGTTTCAGAAAGATCAAGAGCGGAAATCTCTTTGAAGTAAGTTGAAACTCACAAAGTGATGTCACACAACTTGCTGACAGCCCCAAAATAATCGAAATTCTCTTGAGGTTGTATCAGTATCAGAACTATGTGATCTAAATTATGCTAATTGGGTTCTAATCAGGAGTTCCACGAAGCGCTTCGAGACAATGGAACCAACATCGGGTGCACATGAAACATTACACAGGATTCAAAGGAAGCCCGAAAAAGTTTCCCGCAAAAAAGAGAGACACTGAAATCATTCGCGTTTAAATCTGAAGCCGAAAGAATGTCAGATATTATTGGATTAAAAATATTTCTTATTCCATGAGGTGTTTTAAATATACAATCAAAAAATAATTTATTCTCATTCAACTGAATTGTCGAAATTCTCTTTCAGGCCTTGAAGAAAGAAAAGCGGAAAAATATTAACGAAAAATCAATGGAATTTCGATAAATCATAGAGCTTGCCTTCCTATGCTGCTCGATTCTCTTTTTATAATCTTGAAGAATAAAAAACAATTGTGATTATGTGTTTGAATATAAAGCACATTCGTAGGCACAAAGCATAGCGATGAGCGTTGAAAATATTCACGAAGCGTTTTTGATGGATCTTTTTAGCTGTATTCATAAAAGCAGCTTGAAAAAAGCGAATTCCAGAGAAAATTCTTCAGACAGTTAATAAAATTATTGGCTAAAACATGCACGACTTTAACTTTTTCTTCGTTTCCTTTCAACTTTATCTACTGATAATGTTCATGACTACATCGAAAATTGCTTTAAAACTTTGCTAATGGAAAATTCCCTAAGATCCGACAACAACACAAAAGTACTTGATAAAATTACAAGTGGAAACTATCGAAAGTCTTGGAGCTTAAGCTCGATAAAGTTACGATAAAAGTATGTGCCAGGGTTGTCCGCTGGTAATGTTGGCGTAAATTGTGATTTATATGGCTTTGTGGATTTATTAAAAAAGGCAATTTAAAACATTGCTGAGGTAGCTGTTTTGAGGTTGGAAAATTTCATTACTTAATGACGTAATTTATGACAGCCCTTAGCACACATATTAGAGTGGTAGGGGTTTGAAAAATGTGTCTCCATCTTGGATGGAATGGCTGTTTCTTATCAGGACAGTCTCAATCGCATGGTGCTAATGCTGTAACCCAGAAATTTCCACCATCACTGTTGATTAGAGATAAGACTTGAGTTTGAAATTGGAAACATTAGGAGCGGTTGTGTGCTGTGTGTGCGGAGAAAGTTCAGCTTAAAAGCTTTTCTTCTCCGGAAATTCAAATTAATATTTCGATAGTTTTATTATTGTAATTATTCACAGTTAACTGCTTCCTAGGTTCGAGGCTTATCTTTATCGAGTTCTTAACTTTCGCATCATTCACATTCGACCTCAATGCGAGCATGCCGAGGTAATTAATTCTGATATGTGACTTTTGCTTTTTCTCCCCGAAATATTTATGACTTTGTTCGCTTATTTATCAAATTTCAGTGGAGCAAAAAAGGTTGAAATTAAAATGTGAGATTTAGTTAAAGTTTTAAAATATGCAGCCTTCTTTCAACTGATGAAATGTGACTTATCATTATTAATGTTTTTGCTTTTTAAACCTGATGACCATTCTCTTTGTACCATCTGATGGCACTCATCGTCGAGTTCCTTTCATTAAATGTGGAAATGTGTGTAGGCTGACCGCAGAGTGTGTTATTTTGCAGCAGCAAATTGGCTGTGTGCATGTGAATGGGAACTCTTTGAATTATAATTTAAAGACTCTTGAGTCGCTCCACATGACTAATGTGCAATGAAGCTCATTAATCTTTTAATTGTTGAAAGCACTGTTTTTCGAATCATCATCTATCATCATATGTATCATATCTCTCTACTCTTCTCTCAGCTTTTAGCTGAATTCATTTTTAAATAATAATCCTGAGCGTTTTATCGATAAATGTTTGGATGATCTCGTGGGAGATAAAATTTGAGCTTTTTGAGGTTATTTTTTTAAACTGTTCTTCTTATCGAGATTTGTTTTTCAAATTTAAATGTGAAGTTTCAAATTCTGATTATTTATTATTTCAAAGAATATTCCTGTTTGTTAGCAATCTCTGAAGACCATCATCAAAAGTCTTAAATTTTTAGTTATAATCTGTAACACTTCAAGCAAATATTAAAGCTCAAGTTTCCTACTACACCTGCTTTATCCCATTTTTCATCTCTTGACTTGACTTTATATTTTTGATCCGTTGAAACACACTTTAATGTCCTTAGCATCGTTTCAGATGTTGCCATTCAATCTTGGCAACGACACACAGATTTTCCAAAAATTCAACCATCCAAATACCGAGTTTCATCGAATATCAAATAATGTAGATCGTGTATCTAGTGCGAGAGAAGGGGTAAGAGGCTGAATGCTGATGGAATACAATATGCTAGTCGGAATATTTTCGGGGATGAACGGGTATCTTTCCATTTATTTATACATTACGTTCATAAGGAATATTTATTTTTCTAGTCCTAATTCGACGCAAGAGAAAATGAATACGAAAAATTATTCGTAACCATTTCGCAAACATTACAGCCGAGATGAAAAATAAAAAGGTAACAAAAACCTCCTTTTTGGTATGCATGGTCTTTGGCGTATTTAATTTAAAAAGAAAAGGTACGACGGTACACACATTTATACCATGACAAATTGTTTATCCTTTAGCTGGTAAATCTTTCTATGAGATTTTATGTGAAAATGTACGACAAAAGAGCAGGTATTCATCCGTTGGCATTACACATCGGAGCTCCGTGTTTGTAGAAATTCAGCAACAGCCAAATAGAGAACAGCAAAAAAGGGAATTGCAAATATTTGGAAAATAAAGACCATTCAAGTTATGTCACTGAAGCATGTAAGAGAGCATGTTGTGTGGACGTTATTTATACCATATTTTTATATTCTAAGCGGGTCAGAAGACTCAAGCTATTCGAAACAGCCGAATGAATGTGTGGACAATTTCTTGTCATCTTTTTATTGTTACAAATTTGATATAGGGACATGGAAAGCATCCTAAAAATACAAAGTAACCTCCAGCCTGGTTGGAAAACTTTGTGAAGGCGTTCCTATATTGCGGCCCCACG
>JPYR01000622.1:23085-44042 GCA_000775305.1 Belgica antarctica | reverse complement strand
AGCGAATCTCCACTAAATTTCCCTTCGGAATCAACCTGGCGTTTACTAAAAGAAATCTTCTTTTGCTGATATTTTTTCGAGCGAAGTCGACAATTTTTTTTTTCTCGCTGCTGTTTTCAGTGAGCAAATGCTTGACTGAAAAGCGTTAACAACTTTAAATGATTTATTTATCGCAACACAACCATCGGTTTGCGACAAAAACCACCGCGGATGATAGCCATTTCATTTTCCAAGATACAGTAATTTTACCGCCCGCGAAATGTAAAATCCGCTGTACAAATTTTCAATTCCCGTAAAAGCTTATCAATTTTGACGAACCTTGATACGGAACGAATCAAGCTCCGGCTCTCTACATAAAAGAATAATATGAAGTTTACAAATTTAATTTGTGTGAAGCTTGAGATTGTGGAATCTACTTACAAATTGTTGACTTGAGAGAGTGTTTACTTGGAAACTAAATTTATTTTACACTAGAAATTAAATTCCTACAAAATCGTATCTACAAAATTAAATCGACAATTTTAGTAAACATCTGTTTGGAGTACTTTTGTCTAGCTAGTGAAATAACCTAAGCGTACACGTTATCAGTTTTTAGTTTAAAAAGTTTCAACTTAGCTTTAGTTCCAAGTTTTCATATACTTGATATTTATCCACGAGCATGCATCAAACTAGCATCTCCAATTGTACCAGAACAGCTGTATAGAGTCTTCAACAATCCTAAATCTTAAATTCAGAGACACTTCGAGCTTAAAAATAATGGCGAGAAAGGAATTTACAAGCAACTCTTCCAGGCAAACACGAGTTGTTTATCAATACAGAGTCAAAATTTAGTTTATTTATAATGTATGTATAAGCTTACACTAAAGCTGTGTACAAAATGCTTTAAGGAGAACTGAGAATTCAGATGCATAAGTTTTCCCGGTTTTTGCTTCGTGTGATACAACGGGAAGACTTAAGCAAGGAAAATTATTTGTGTCAGGAGAACGAACGCTTTCCCAAGTTTCTAGATTTACTTGACAGTTGAAAGATAATTCTAGTAGACAAAGAGTTTAATTCGCTTCTGCAACTTTTTCTTCAACTTTTCCCTTACACATTGCCAAAAGTATAAATCTTCAAGTGTAACTGTCCACTTTAGTTGATAAAGAAGACATGAAGATTGAGAAAAAAAGATTCGAAAAGAAGCTTACATTTTCAAACCGGTGACTTTTCAGGAGTATAGTATGTAAGGCATAAAAACCTCCTAAACGGCTTTCAAATGGTCCCTTTTAAATCGAGAGAATGAAAATAACATTTATCGCCTTGCGCTTAGGTTTTTTATTGACCTGCTAAAAGTGTCAGCCGAAAACGAATAAAAAGTTATCGTAAACCAGGAAAGGGATTTTAAATGCATTAACAGATTGAAAACTACCCAAAAATGATCTCTTGAAGCGGTAACTGCCTTCTAACATTCTTATCAACTCCAATTATCTTACGGACACTTTGACAGCGTGAAATGTTTATGGACGAAATGATAAAAAGCTCTAAAATTTGTAGAGAATCTCATATATTGCGCTGCTTTTGCAATATAATAAAAAGTATTTTAAGTTTTCTTAATGCGTATTTGTTACTTATATATTACAATATTGGTTTTGTGAACAAGTTCACTTTTAAAACTGGAAGATTCCTTCAAATCTCAAATGAAATTAGTTCAACAAGACTGTCTTCAACTTGCTTGATGTTTGTGGTTCACTTTGATCTCTTGCACTCTTGAGGTTTTCTTTATTAGGTGTCATTAAAATCTTCTTGGAAGCCGACGTGACAACATTTCAAAACTCGACATTTTCCTTCTCGGAAAACTTTCGTAACAAAACTTTCTCCCTCGACGAACCTCCATAATTTCTCGAAGACAAATGAGAACTTCGCAAGATATTACCCGTTGCGGTTGAAACACATTTCAAAAAGCTCATAACGATGAAAATGATTCAAGTCGTCAGCATGAATTCCCATAAATTTGCGGTCTCGCTGACTGATTTTCTTCGGAAAACTCCACGTGAAGAGATAATTGAAAGCAGCAACAAATTGAAAAAACGCGATGATGCTGGGAATTTAAAGGATGAAAGAAACACACTTCGAGTGAAGGGGAAAAAACGTTCAGATAAATTAAGTTCGAGTGAAAACTGTCGATAATTGTTTTGATTTCGTTTATGAAATTGATGTGTGTGCATTTTAATTGAGTGCATTGAACGTTATTGAATTAATCAGAGCTTTGATTGTTTCCCAAGAATTTGATTAGTTGAACAAAGCTTTTCGTAGTTTTTTGGTTTCTGAAAATGATTGAAAGACTCAAACTATTGAAAAGCAATTCGTAACATGAAGTCACATGAAGTTGAGTAATCTTTGAAGTAAATGTATGTCAACCGCTATCAAATCAACATTTCATATAGTTCAAAGTGTAATAAAATTAACGAAAAAATGAATTCACGTTTGAAGCTTCAGAGGTTTCCAAAGCACAGTGATGCTTAAAAATTACATAGAAACCATAAAAGTTTATAATCAAAATTAAACTGCATTAAAATCACAAACATTTCATTTCAAAAACATCATTTTTGTTAATAAAACTGCTTTTAGAACCGCACTTAAACTATAACAAAAAGCAATTTCAGAGATTAAAGTGCAAAGCATCAGAACCAGTAGCCAAGCGACTCAGCGTCACCATTCCTGAACTCTTAATTGCACTGCTGTGTTTTTGGCCATCCTCACATTTTGTTAAAATTTATTTTCCAGAACTACACATTTGGTCATTGCTTACTGCACCAGTTTCTCGCTGCCAACACTGCACACGAGACTGCAAGACTCGCTTTTCAGATTTCTGTGTTCGCCAAAATTGTTATTGCATTGTGAGTTCCGAGTTTTTTTTGTGCTGATGCTGGCGGAAGCAGATTTTATTCTTCATTTTTGATGCCATAAAAAAGCTTCTTTAAAAAGCTTAAATTTCATATTTTAATTTGTCTGTGCAGATGTGATTCCATATGAAAATAAAGCATAAGCATTTCAAAAAAGCACAAAGCATCAATGACCGAAATTAAATTTTAATTATTATTTATCACTGTGGCGTAGCATAGTGAATCATCCATAATTTCATGCTCTGAAAAATGCCATCATTGCAAGTTTGGCTGTGAAAATAATTTAAATTTATTTTTTTCACACTTCGAAGACCCCATAAAAATTAATTATCGTTTCATGAGATGCACAAAAAACCGCCCTAAAGCAGCTGAATCATAATTTAACCGAATAAATCACGCGTCGGGGATGTAGGGCACGATGCCAAACATGTGTACGAAAATGTGTGTCGTCAATCATCGTTCGTGTTCATGATATGTTGAATTTATGTTACATGATGTACGTTGAACACTTTTTGTGCGGTGAAATGTTCATTCAGGAATTACGAACAGCAGACAGGATGGTAAAAATCTCGGCAAATACACAATGAATTGCAATCGTTTGATCCGTTATGGTTAAAAAAAACTCTAATAATTGATGTTTGAACAATAAATTAAATTTCATATTTGAAGAGAAACAATTTAAAAACTCATTAAGGCAGGTTCGTTTATCATTTTCAATTGAATAATTACTGCCTCCGACCGAGAAAAAGTGGGCGGAGTGGGTGGTTTTTAGGTTGTATCAGTGAATTACAGGTGGAACGACGTTATGCTGTTGTGTTTTGAACGTTTTCAGGCTTTTAACATTGTTTTCGATCAATTCGAAGATGCATTTAATATTTCATCTTTCAGAAGCTTTATTAAGCTTTCAGGTTCACATAACTTACAAACCAACTCTTTTTAAACCAGGAAGATAAATTTTAATATCGCAAAAGCCTTGCTTCAGTCATTGTTCATCATAAAGCCCCGAAAGTCTTCATTTTTCCGGTATCAGTTTAATCTTCTTGGCAAACTGAAGCCCAGGTTTAAGAGTACAAAGAGTTAGGAAATGATTAGACGGCATTAGAAACGACTCCGCAAATTGATATGACCGCTAAATCCTTTTACAACGTTTTTGAATTATTATCCCCATAAACATCGAGAGTCTTGACGCAAAATAATATCTCCCCTTGAAGTAACACGAACACAACCGCCTTCAACTTTCTTCTTACGCTGTTAATCATTTACGTAATCCTACTTAGAAGCGATTACACCATTTTTGCGGAGTGACTTACCGTTAATGAAAATGATTCTCTTCATTAAGCCGACAAGAATTTCGATTAAAGTGGCAAAAGTTTAGTGCTGTTCATCTTGAAAAGGTGTTTTAGGAGTCATTGATAACAGAACCAGCCCGCAATTTCTATTGAGATTTTTTCACCCTCGTTTTTATGCCTTGGGGTGAATTTGCAAGGTGTGGCTGTGGGTGAGTGACGTCACTGTTAGATTTTTGAGATTAGATTTTTTGTTTTCTAAGAACATTTAAATAAGAAGATTATTTTAGTTATAAGTTATAACAACTTGTCAATTTAAAAGTGTATCAGTTGATACATCACTTCCATCCACTCCTAAATTTCAGTATAGTTAGTTATTCACCCGCACAAAGTTTCCAATTTTCCTTCGTCAAAATGTAAACAATTGTGAAAAGAAAATGTTCTTCCATGCAGCTCATAAAAACTCCTTTGTGGATGAAAGGGGGAATAATAGGAAAAGGAATTATTGTGTCGTTATTAAAGTTTTATGAATCGGGTAGCATTAAAAGATCCATCTTTTGCTTTTCACAAGTCTTTAATGCTCGCAAGCCTTTCGGAGAAGGAAGCGTTGCCTGAAAGGAAACCGATGATGCCGACAAAGAAGCGAAATTAAATATTATGAGTCAATAAATAACTCGTCTCGTGTGTACTCTCCTTTTTTGTTGGGCGAACGCATGTCGCTGGAAACATCCTGAGGTTTTATTACACAGCATTTAGACACACTGGAGCGAGACAGGCAAGCTTTAGCTGCCTTATGTGATGTCATTGTTTGTGCAAACCGTTATAAGGAAAGGATTATGCGAGGAAAAAGGATCGGCGAAGAATGAATCTAAGGAAAGCAGCGTATACAAGTCATGTCTTAAGACATTCTTTCCACCCAAACTCCGTCGCAAATCACTCATAATACCTTTTCTCGTGAGATAGCGGAAGTCTTTTGCGATTTATTTGTTGGCGATGATGATGCGAACGAAAATATCGGGGAAACTTTTATTACATTTTCGCAGGAATCGATCGAGGCAGCGCTTTTTTCCAACCCCAGAACGGATTTGTGCATGAGTTTTATTTGCGAAGGGATCTTCAAGAAGTCGTAAACAAAGCTGAAGAATTTATCCCCTCTGCTTTCATCTTACATGGCTTTCGAGCTATTCCAAAAGGTATTGGCAGAGGTTTATTTCACCTGGCTTGTCATTATATCTCGGTGATAAGGGAGTAATGACATCACATGAAAGGAAAATCGATTCAGGCGAATGGTTTTTCCAATATTAAAGATAATCTTATTTAAAGAAATCGATTTGTTGGCGTAGCTTTTTCGGCTTCTCAACGAGATAACATTTTGTTTTGTGTTGTTGGACTTAGTCAACTTTCAATGAACACTTTCGTTCTGACACTGAACGCAGCGATAAGTGTTATCAGTGATATCGGAACCTACGCCTAAAAGGTGCAAAAACGCTTAGTCAGTGTTTGGATTTGGATCTGGAACAACTGAAAACCGAAAATGTTTATTTTGTCAAGGCCTTTTCAGAGGCAATGGGTGGCGATGATTCCAGGTAAGGCTATGCAAACGGTTTTGGTCTTCAATCGCTTGATCAACGTGAATTTTTACAGCTTTTCTGAACATGATATGCGGCGGAATGTTTTTATCGTACGGAGTGTTTGACATTATTGCTGGATACCAGCGATGGACTGTTGGAATGTCGACTGCAGCATTGTTTTTTGTGCCAGCAAGTTTTCACATAACGATGATTGTTGGAGTTATTGCGGGCAGTTCAGTTTACAATTCTATTGAAATCAAGAAAATTCACGTAAGTTTTTAATGGCGATAGAACTGGTGCAAAATTGTCTAAGCGTGTGTGAACTTGAACAAAAAATAAGCGTCGAGTCTACAAAACTGAAATGAAATTTATTAAGTGAAGTCGTTTTTATTAGACTTACGACAACATTTAATTATGATCGTCGATTGACGTCATTTATTAAATCAACTAAAAGCCTAGAAATGGGAATAAAATACTGATTAGTTTGACAAAGTAATTAAAACTAAATAGAACACTTAGACTTTAAAATCAATTAAAATCAAGCGTTTATTCTTTCGCTACATCATGAAACTGAACAAGGCGTTGTAAGCCAGGCATTGTAAAGCAACACTATAGATGCTATCATTGCTATCTGTTTCGTATGAAATGGTATTTTTGTGACATTTTGTACAAAAATTAAAACAAATTTAGAACTCGCAACAAATAATTTTTACTTTTTTGTTGCACCACTGAAGATTCTTCAGCACTTGAAAGAAGCTTTGTTGATTTAACTATACACTAACATTTCTATATACTAACATTTTCAATTACATTCACGTGAGAAAAGTATTTTTAAACCGATTTTGAGATCTTGATTCAAAAATTACCATGAAGTCAACGTAGACACGTGTAAGCATGTTTGTCATCCATTTAATTAAATGAGTTGGTTAAGACTGACCAAAAAACCTTTTTAATGATTATCTTCATGTTTTATTCATTTGCCACATCATAAAACTGAAGAAGGATAACTGAATTAGAGAAAATAGCGACAAGCAGTGCAAAGAAGTTTTTCCAGTTAATATCAAACAATGTGCATGAATAAACAGGCTGCTGGTGTGCAATTAACAAAGTCAGCGTGTTGCACTTCCTCATTAGTTTTTTATCATTCTGCTTGGAAATGATTTGCTGAACCAGATTGATAGTGGTTTGACTTTCTAGTTCAATTCTGCTTGAAGTAGCGTACAAAGTCAACACACTGGGCATGTACATGAAAACGTATGCAAAAGCAAGGACCGCAAAGTAAAACAGTTTTTTGCTTGGGTTCATTTGATAAACGAAGATTCCGTAAGTGAATAAAAGATTATAAAAGATGAAGATCATCAAAAAAGGAGTAATCGAGAATGTAAAAATTGTTGAACAGTTTTCTATGATCTCGCAAATTTTGATATAAACTTTAGAAGTTCGGCGGATAATGTCAAAGTTGAGTTTGTTGTCTGGATTGATCAGGCACTTCTCAAGAACTTTGTTTGAAGCATTAACTACTAGACAGCTGCAAGCCCCTATGATCATAGTCGTTACACTGAGTTGCACGTAAAAAAATGTCGTCACGTTGAAATAAATTTTATCGGCAGTTGAGATCGAGTTATTAAGTTCAAGTTGGTCGAACAGCATATTTAGTTTGTATGTTAGAATTATAAACAAAATGTTGTAGAAAGGCACAATTGAAGCAATCAGAGCGATCGACAGTTCTGAAAACGGATATTTTATGATTCTGTGAAGCTAAAATACCAATAATTATCATCAATATAATAGTAATTTCTAATATTAAAAACTCACTTCTTCGTTGCACCACTGAAGATCTTTGAAAATTTTAAAAAAACGCTTGTGATTGAACATGTTGAAGATTTTAAAAACACACACAAATCGAATTGACATTGAGTTGAGAATGTTGTAGAGAACTTCTAGTATCTCAGAGCGCGTTATGATTGCGATCGGCACATACGCGCTGAAAGTATTTGCGACACAACTAAACGAAAAACTTAATAAATAATAAAATAAGTTCTTCCACGATTTTCGCAGTTCAAATGACTTTGGATCAATTGATACGTAGAAAAATCCAGAGAAACTTGCAACCATGTTTGCCAGTAGCAAAAGATTTTTAAAACTTAGATATCTCATCGTTTTTTTCTGTTCACAATTTGACAACGACTACAGTTTCAATGACCACATTCTATCACATTAGTGACCTATATTGATGTTCATCAAACAGGGAATCATTGTTCAAATTGATCAAGATCATAAAAAAGTTAATTAACATGTTGCTATCAACCATGTAAAAGTTGAATACGTGAAAGGGTCACGCCGTACAAGATAAACTCTTTTATTCATTAAAAATGTCATAAAACTGAACAAGAATCACTGTGTATGAGAAAATACTTCCTAGCATTGCAAAAAACGTATTCCAATTGATGTCGTACAGATCACAAGACAATATTGGCTGCTGGTGATCAAAGAAAAGCGCTAAGTTGATACTCTTTCTGAGTAACTCCGGGCTCTTGTCCTTAGCAACAATTTGCTGAACCAAGTCGACGATGCTTTTACTACTCGATGTTATTTTGCTAGAGCCAGCGTACAAACAAAATAAAACTGGTGCGTATAAACAGATCCACAAAAAACAAGCTACAGAAAAAATTAACAATCGATCAGTTGGGTTCATTTGATAGACAAACAGAACATAGGTAAACAAAACGTTAAAGTAAAGGAAAATCACTAAGAACGGCACTATCATGTACTTGAAAACTGATGAACAGTTGCTTTGGACGTCACAAATTTTGTCGTAAATCTTTGCAGTTTTGCTAATAACGTCTGCAGTAGTTTTTTCACAGAGTTTTGCCAAAGTTGTTTCAAGCACCTCGTTCGCAGATGTCAAGACCAAACAAACGCTAGACGTATTGATAATAATTGCGATACCGCATTGAACGTAAAAGAAAATGACCAGCTGGAAACATATATTGTCAACATTTGAGATTGCACTGTTGAGGTCCAATGCTCCAAGAAGAAAATTGAAAGTCGAGCCAAGAAGGACTAACCAGATGTTATAAAACAGTGGAACTGAAGCAATCATTGCAATTTTAGATTTTGGAAAAGGTGTCTTCGTCATGCTATGAAGCTGAAAAAACAATTTTTGAAATTTTTTAAAATTTATGAACTTAATTCTTACGCTTTTGCTGCACCAGTTGAGATCTTTCAAAATTTTGAAGTAATTTTGATGATTGAGCAAATAAAAAATCTTGAAAAGGCAGACTATGCGAACCGTCATCATGTTCAAACTGTTGACAATAATTTTTAAAATCATCGAACGTGTGATTAAAGCAATTGGCAAATAAGTTTCAATCGTATTGGCGAAGCTGCTGAAAGTAAAACTCAAACCGTAATACAAGAAGCTCCAAATAGATTTTCGCTGTTCAAACGTGTTCGGATCAATGGAGACGCAAAAGAATCCAGAAAAAGTTGCCATTGCATTTCCCAGCAAGAGAAGGTTTTTGAATGTTAAAGTTTTAGACATCTTTCCCTGAGTTTCCGGTAATTAATGAAACTGCAAAACTGAATGACCCAAATTTATATTCAATTAATTTAAAATTATATAATAGCATTATTGAAATTGATCTTGATTGTCAAAGGTTTCTACCAGTCCATGTGTTTTTCATGATTATCAACTAAAGTTAAATGTAAATGGTTTCAATTTACATATATAAATATACATTAAATACGCAATTGAAGTTCTTATCATGTTTATTCCTTGGAAACGTCATAAAACTGAACAAGAATCACTGAGTACGAGAAAATGGTTCCAAGCATTAAGAAGAAAGTTTTCCAATGAATGTCATACAATAAACAAGACAACGTTGGCTGCTGATGTGCAATCAGAAGCGTCAAAGTGTTGCACTTCTTCAGCAGCAGCGGGTCTTTGCCTTGTGCGATGATTTGCTGAACAATTTTCATAGTAGTTTTGCTTTCTGACAAGACTTTACTCGATGCACCATAGACACAGAGCACCGCCGGTGCAAACAAGCAGATCCAGGCAGATCCAACCAAAGTGAAGTAGAATAGTTTTTCATCTGGGTTCATTTGATAGATGAACACTCCGTAGAAAAAAAGCAGGTTGTAATAGACAAAACCAACTAAGAACGGTGTGATTGATAATGCAAAAACAAAAGAAATTTGCCTGAAGACATCGCAAATTTTGCAGTAGATAATCGAAGTTTTCCGAAGGATGTCATGGTTAAGTTGATTTGCCGGATCGACCAAACAGTTTCTCAGTGCATTATTTAGTGCTGTGAAGACTAAACAACCACAGCACAAAACCATCATCAAAACAATGACAAATTGTACGATGATGAAGGTTGTGTAGTAGTAAAAAATATAGTTCAGAGTTGATACGGTAGAGTTGACATTCAAAAGTTCAAAAAACACGAAGAAAATCCATAAAATTATGAAGAACCAAATGTTGTATAGAACTGCTAGTGATGCTGTTGCTGTTAACTGTGTTCTAGTGAACGGTTCGAAAGTAAGATTTTGAAGCTAGAATTAAAGTTTTAAAACGCCAACTAGTCACTAAAATTTTCATTCTACCTTCTCATTGCACCACTGATATTCTTGTAGGATGTTAAAGAACCTTTGTTTGTTAAAAAAGTTAAAAACTTTGAAGACACAAATTGAGTAGACTGTTGCAAAGTTAAGAACATTGACAAGAATTTCTAACATTTTCGAATGAGTGATTGAAGCAATAGGGTAATAATGGTCGTAAGTGTTAGCAGCAACGCTTAACGTAAAGCCTAGCACAAAGTATAACGAATTCCAAAACGATTTCCGTTGGTGCAATGTTTTGGAGTCAATCGAGATGCAAAGAAATCCAGAAAAAGTGGCCATTGCATTCGTGAAGATCAAAAGCTTTTTGAAAGTTAAGAACTTAGTCATCTCAATTTATTCAACCTTAAATTTACAAAATTGTATTCAAACTGGTTTTGTTAATAGCGAAACCATACATTAGGAACAATAATTCAATTGATCTTGATTGTGAAAGTTTCATCAGATAGATGACTATCGATCTACAAAGCTCTCAAATTACAATAATTACCTAAATTTGTGTAAGCTTTGAAGACTCATTCAGTATAGTTATTTCTGATCCTACAATTTAAAACTTTTGAACATTAACAATACTTTGAAAATAGTGAAAATCAAAACATAGTCCTTTAACACAACTTTCCACTCCAAGCAAAAAGCAACCAGAGCAGTCAACATTGGAACTAAATAGATGACAAATCCAGCGTCAAAACCCAGTCTGAAGAGTCAACACCTTGTACGGCTCTTTATACTGTCCAAAGCGCTTTGAATTTGTTTTTTCGTAAATTTCTCTAGTGTAGAACAAATCTGCTTCAATCATTTGCTGGAATATTTTGCTATAATTGGCGAAGAGTTTATGATGCGCAGGCATATGCATCACGTCAATGTAAGCTTTAAATTTTTCACTTAGCACTGCGATGAGATTTGTGTCCAGTTTCATTGCAATTTTGCTGTCTGATTCCTGGACACGTTGTTTATAAGTCGCTATGAGTTTTCCAGGTCTGTTCAATGCTAGCTCAATGGATTGAAAGAATGTTCACAAGGTTTTGAAAATTGAGTTTTCACCTTTTTGCTAAATCAGAATCTCCATAAGAAGTTTTGAAGTTGTTTTTCATGTGAAAGGCGTAACCGTTCTAAATCAACTCGTTAACAGTCTCGAAAGTTGGCTTCTTCAGCTCCATCTGCAAGACCTGAAACATTTTTGCTTGATAAGCTGTTCGCATTATTAAATAAAACAAAATAAATATCGTTAGCAGAAATTTAGCAACATTTCTTGCCGGGTAGATTAGCTGAGGTACTCTGAAGAAACTCGAACAACGTTCATGTTGAAAGTTGAGATGTTGAAACTTCGTTTTTGGGACATTGCGACATGAAATTGACGATGAAAATTGTTGCGAAAGATGAAGGAAATACAATTTCGTGATTCGAAGACGCTAAAGATTCAGAAATGTTTTTAAAAGCTTCAATGTCACTTTTAAAAAGTTTAGCCACTGGAATGATCAGAATCCCGAATAACGCAGCAACGATATATTTATGCATCGCTAAAGAGAGAAATGAACTTACTGAATAATTCTTTGTCTTGTCAGTGGATTTAATAAGTAATCAATAAAAATGTCTTCGAAGACAGATAAATTATGGGTCATCAATAAATGATTCCACAACGACGCGACACGGCTGGCAAACAAAGCTGATCGATTGAAAATAAACAAGGGAACTTACAGAAAAAATAATTGTGTGTTGAAAACACACGCTGAAACGAATAATTGATGAAAACGACAGTGTTTACGATTCACTTGTTTACGTTACGATAAATGGTTGACGTCCTTTTTTAAATGAAAACGTATTCACAGTTTTTTCAAACGAAGTGTGAAAAGTTTCGTCTGAATTGAACATAATAGAATGTCTAGAAATTTCTACAAATTTCCAGTGTTTTAATTAAATTTCATTACATTCCCACAACTTTAGCCTTTCTACTTAACTTTCAGATGAAGATTGTAACATGATTGCAATAACAACCTTCCGATTTTTCCACCCCAAAACCCCCGCATCGTAAAAACTATTTCAACTTAATTCATTTCCTTTCATCTCATCTCTTTCCAGCTGACGCACTCATCGCTGATGCTGATAGCGTCGATAATCTTGATCGTGTTGCCAAATTCGTACATCGGCAACGTCACGTCACGATGTCTCTTTGGCCTGGGATTCGGATCGTCTTACATAACTTTTGTCATTTATGGATCTGAAATTTCATCGCCACAGATTCGCGCGCAGGTAATCTACATGCTGCATCTCAGTCTCACGTTCGGAATGTTCCTGTTCAGTGCTTTCGCTCTGACGACCAACTTTCCTGTCGTCATGCAGCTCAAGGGCTCTCTCTCAACCGCGCTGGCGCTATTCTCAATTACTCTCGGGTACTTTAAGCTCGAGTCGTCTCACATTTTCATGATGCAAAATAACTCAAAAGACGCCCTCGAAAAACTCCGGTACTTCCAACAAGATAGCACAGACAATCCGCATGTCGAGAGCGAAACAATGCAAAGCTACATCATCGAAGAGAAGAAGCGGAGATTCGATTTCTTCGGTCAACACAATGTCTCAGCGCTGCTTGTTATCTTACTCGTCCAGCTCGGATATTTGTCAATCTTCAACGCTTTTCACAACTTCCACCGAGCGGTGTTCTTGAGCGTTTATCTGACAGTCGGGTCGACTGACTTCAGCCAAGTTGCGATGATGGGAACGAGATTGCTGGGATGCATGGCTGGCTTCGTGCTTCTCGATCGGATTACTAAACGACTGCAATACTTCATCCCGGCGGTCGCCATCTCAGCTTTGCTGCTTGTTTTCGGAGTTCTGCTGCAAGTGTATCAATATCTCTACATCTGGACGCCGCTGATATTCTTCATTCCACTCGAGTTTCTGCTGGGAATGGGATTAAGTCCGATAGCAGACATTCTGAAGGGTGAATTATTTGCACTCAAAGAGAAACCAGCTTCGATAGCCTTCATTATGGTTGCAACAGAGATACTTCATATAACCTGCATCTTGCTGCTATACACTTGGTATCTCTCGATTGGAAGCACTCCGGTACTTTTGACGTTCATTTTCAGCGCAATCACTTTGGCTTGCGGTACCAGCGTGCTGCTGTTGCTTCTCGATTCGAGAAAACAATCTCTGAGAATGGTCGCAAATTTATATTCAAATAAGTGATAAAAACATCTGGGCAAGACGATTATCCATTTAATTTAATAACAGAAACACGAAATGATGTCATTCGAATGGTGCATTCCGGGCACCTGTCTCAAGAGAAAGAGAAATGTTCACAACAACGCTTTCGCAGCGCAAAGTTTTAATTAAAATTCTCGAAACCGTTTACCGTTATCATTAAACAGAATTTTGCATCACACTTTCCGCGAAGAAGATGCACAACAACGCTTGTGTTGAGATTGCTATGCATTTCAGTCTTCATACTGGGACTATTAAAAAGCTTCAAAAGTTGTTGCATCAGAACAGCTGGAAACGGCAAGATTGTTCCATCAGAAACCACACCTTTGGCCACCCAAACTGGTGTCGGTGTGAATAGAATTTTCCATGCACAATCTCAATCCTACAACTTGTTGTTCCATTTCTTCACAATATAAGTGGCTAAATTGCTTAAGAATGGTGCCATTATCCAAGCAATCCAGGTGGAAAGTTTCCAATTTTAATGCTGCTGCCAAGATTATTAATGCAAAGTGCCATCTTGACAAAATTTGCTGCCGAAACATTATGTGCAAGTGTTTGGGGGCGATGAAGCGGAACATGATGCACACGATTGCACTCGTTTTCAAAACTATCTTCCTGCACATCTCTCCGGTACGATGTAAGAAAATTTCGACGAGATGTTGCATCATTTCCTGCATTATGAACTTTAAATTAAAGACTTCCATCACTATTACGAGTGTGTAGAGAAGCGGACAGGATATCATTATTTTCATAATTTTACGTCCCTTGTGTGATGTACTTCGGTCCTTACCAAGTTTTTATCTTGTGAAAACACTTGGGGGCTGTTTGTAGGTTAAGTGATAAGATTATTGTTGGATTTTCAAAGACATTTTTAAATTTGTATGTCTTTCATCAGTGATGTGGAACATTCAATCGATTATTTATCCTTGAGTTAACCTCAAAATTGATGTTTAAAATTCAAAAGAAAACTTTTAAAATAAATTTACTCTCAAAAAGCCACACTTGTGTACCTTAGTTATCAAATCTCGTGCACAATCAAGCAAGAAACTTCAATTTTTCATCATTTTACTCAAAACCTGCCCAAGGCGACGTTTTATTTTATTCGCCCCCAATCTTACCAGAAAGTTTCCACTTCTCTCTATTCCCCATGAGAAGGAAAACTAATTTCTTTTGTTGAACACTCTCCGGCTAGGAGATAATCTCGAGTGAAGGAGAAGCAGCTTGAGTGGAGTATTTTTGTATTATCACCAGCCGAAATAACAATAAATAAAGGACTTTCGCCCAGGAAATTCAATCCTCGATGTGATCTAGTTGAGAAAAAGATGATTTTACTTCGTTCTCAGCAATTTTCTGCCATCTCAACCGATTTGGCTTCTTTTCTTTCTCCTTGTCCAACGTAATTACGACGGATTTTTGTTATCTGCCAAGGAAAACTCGTATTTGGGGTGTCCGTTCAAGCACGAAAGCTTCCCTTTCCTTCTGCGACGATAGTTTGATTCGGGCGTCACATCTTCAATTGAAAAATGAACTTCGATGCTTGGAAAATTGCTTTGTTGAAGATTGCAGAGAAAGAAGTCGTTTCGCTCTTAGACAGTTCAATTTACTGCATTATCTTGTTCTCATCGGTTTCACCCATTCTTGCATCGAAGCATTTGAACGTAGTTTAGCTGCTATTTTCAGAGCAAACGCTTGCAATTATGGCAAAATTAGATTTTCTATAGAAGCAACAATTTTGCTGGGATTTCGACAAAGATTTAAGTTCAATTTCCGACTAAAAAGGCGTTCAAAGCAAAATGTTATTTATGAAAATTGATTCATCGAAGGTTACAGCGAGTCATCATTAATTAATTTTCGTGGGAAAGAAAAGCAAAAGTTTGTCTTGAGCTTCTTAACTCCGTCGGATTGAAGCTTTTCTTATAAAGCACTAAACTCCCACCCGTCAAGCGTTCGCCCTTGTAATGTGGCAAAGTTTAATCGTAAATTAAATATTTATTATAAGCTTTAACTTTTGTAAACTTTTCCCTCTTAGCACGAAACAAGAATCAAAAGAAAAAAATAACATGAAAAGTTTTCATGTATTTCGCCGATGTTGATATATTTACAGAGAACGGAGAAAGTTTTGCGCTCCATAATCGAGGGCGAAGTTTTATTTATGATCATCGAACCTCGAGGATGCTTTCATATTGAATAATAAATCAATCGCTTGAGATAATTTTTCATGAACTTTTCAAGAAATCGAAATGATATCGTCTGCTGGGTCTTTTATTGAAAAAGAAGGAAGGTAATTAAAAGTCTGCAAATAATCTCAAAGGCACTCGATGGCGTAATGAAAATTTCTCCAGTAATGATGCAAAAGGGAGAGTTGTGAAAATAATATCGAACTTCCACTCCCTAAGACGCAATAAAACATATTTGAGTGGAATTATTAGAAGAATCACCTATTTTTATTGAAATTCAAGTGACACGCGTCGTATTAATGAAATCTCTTCACCGCAGTTGCAGGTTTAGGAAATTGGGGTGAATGAAAGTGATGTCAATGTGTAGTGTATAGTACTTGCTTAGAGAACAAAGATGTTTGTAGCTTAAATCGTGCAGAACTAACTAAAGTGTTTCAGTTGGTTCAGTTTCTTTTTACCTTTTTTTGTCCAACATCACTCACGAATGTCCCCAGCAAAGCAACACGAACAAAAGAAAAACTCTCCCTAAATACCCTGCAAGCAAAAAAAAGAAGGAAAAACTTTTCCGTTTTTCTTTTAATAGCTGTAATGCCATCGAAAACTCTTAAGCAGATTTTCAGATTCAGAAGCCTTAAAACAGATAGAACATAAACAATAAAGCACTCGGTTGGTTTTAATGACTTTCGACGTATGTCATATCCTTCATCAATTCATGTCGAGAACATCAAAAGGAGCCAATCTGTGCTTGTGCATCTTGTGGGTAATTTATTGAACAAGCAGTCTGGTGTTAAAATCCATTCAATGAAAGGGCGACGGAAGCAGGCACGAAAGTTCATCTCGGCAATTGGATCTAAATCAAGTCGATAAATCCACCAGACATTATCATACCCAGCATCGGTTCGCAAACAAAGCGTTGTGTGTAGAAATTTTCCGTGCAAAATTGCTTTCATAAGTTCGGCTGTTCGGTTGATAAATTGATATTCTAAAAGGCAGTTCAGCTATTGATAATATATTCATCCAATTTCAAAGTACTTCGGTGAAGATTCATTCGCATCAGCGAAAACACGAGAAAAAAGCCAATCCAATAAATATTTCCATAGAAGCTCGAGAAGAGAATCGAGGGGAAAATCCATTGTGAAAATTGAAAAAAATTGGAGAACACATCTTATCTGCCTTATGTGGAACTCATCTCGCCACTCTCCCCCGCCACTTGCTTCCCGACGTGGCAAACACATGTTGTTCCATGGCTGTGCAGTCTCCAAGCACATTTTGAGTGATGATGTTCACGTTCAAACGACAAGTTCGGTTGTGTACTTCGAGCAGCCCAACCGCACGGATTCAATTGAACGTTTCCACAAAAAATCATCTCGACACGGACACTGGCTGTCGCAAAGTGAAACACCTAATGGGAATTATGAACAGACCTTTAGCCACCACTTCAGTTTCAATTATCTGACACCACATCGTTATAAATAAAACATGAGCGGGATTTAATGGAAAAAACGACGAGACGAACGTAGAAAAGAAAAATCGTTTGCCTCAAAAGAGAAATTTCCTATTGACGTTCTCACAGTGCACGGTGCTAAGGGTGTAACACTCAACCCTCTGGCTTCCTTTCCACGCTGCACCAATTTCCCAATCAATAATTCATTGTTAATGGATCCGAATAATGCTACACAGCAGCCTTATCCTATTATACCGTAGATGAATACACATTAAAAGAGTACTTTCTCAAGTTTTTTGAAAGAGGGAGTCTTATGCATTATTTATAGTTTCACCAAAACCTATAGACGGGGCTGTGCGTGGGTGATGTGGCGATGGATTCTAAGGAAATGAAGTTGAGTTGATTGTGTCTTTGGAGGGATAAAATGTAAGAAAAGAGTTCAAAATTTCAGTGTAAAATATTTTGTAACATCACTTCTATCCCACCCCATCGAACAACGATACACTGTAAAGAAAACATAAATATGTATGGTTTTTAAATCCCTCAGAAATTTTTGTGCAATAAAAAAGTAAAAAGTTTGCTTAACAATAAATTACGTTATTTACAATCCAATTTTATGTTGCAATGCGCCCGGGGCCCAGTTCCACCCCCGGAGTCAATTCTACTGCAGATTTTGTGTAGTGCGGTCAAGCGGAAGAATGTTTTACAGCTTTTTTATTGCACAAAAATGTAAAATATTGAATGGAATGAAAGTTTTTCGAGTTAAAACTTTTCCAATTCAACGGAAATGTTTCTTTCTCTTGTGATTTTCGGTTGATTGATGAAATTTGAAGCCCATCTCGCCCTGAAATTCGAATAACTTTTGATGGATTCTTAAAGCACCTGACGCCAGACTCTCATCTGGAGTTAAACTATCTGTTTCGTAAACTCACACGTCAGACGGAGGAATAAATAATAAATCCAATCAATTAATCATGCACACCAGACCACGTATTCAACGTCGGAAGCAGCAACAACAACGACCGACGAGCTGGAGAAAGCGCCGTGATAGCTCAGCTTCATCGCTGCACATAAATTCAATATTTAAGTTAAATAATCTACCGCACATCATGTTACAACGCGCGCTCGAGCTCCTGAGCAAAACCTTTTTGTTCGGTTCATAATGGCTATGCATTTTCGAGTTCTCGTGGATCAGCTGAAACTTTCTCCTCACTCGAGAGCGCTTGTTTTCAAGCAAAATTGTTTACATTAAAACGAAGTTGACGTTGTGTGATTTATGTTCAGGTGGAACTATCCGGGATCCCGCGAGGTAGCAAGAGCGTCGCTTCCGAACACGTTCCCCGAAACCGCCAAGTTTCATAAATGTTTGGAAGATGAAAAGCATGTAACGACAACAGGAAGCGGAAGCGCACAAAAGTTCTTTGCCGAAATGAGAAAAACGTCCCGAAGGATGTCTCTGCGAACACGACTAAGCGAACACGACAATGTTCAACACAGACAGGTTACATAAAAACCACATCAAAAATGCTATCAAAGACAACGTCAAAATAATTCAGTTGATTGTCGAGTGCATGTTGTGTGAATTAAATTCACTTTTAGCACCCGTGTAGTGCACGAAAACGCAGGAAAAATGCTGTTTGCAATTTAGTAGGAGACGAGAGTGAAAATGGAAGCTGAAAATAGACGAAATGTTGCAAGCTTTGCAGCAGGGAGTTTTAAGGTAATAAATTCATAAAGTTTTGAGGTTAAATTTGGGGAACAATATCAAACCGCCAGGTACGAAGCCGCCATGAATTTGTGTTATTCGATGAAAACCGCCAAGTTCAAAATTGGAGAAAACCGTTAAAATTTGTTATTATGTCGCACCATCTTTTCCCAGCAGATGCATGAAATCATGTTTCATTTTTACAACTTATTTTAAGCGGAAACAACGCCAAATGATGTTCCAGCATCTCCTTGATGCAATAATACAAAATAAAAATCGTTACTTTTCCTGAATTCACATGCTGGTAAGAGATGGTGTTGTTGTTGTTTATCTTGGGCGCGTGAATTTCAAGATTTTTTTTAAAATATTTAACGGTTTCTCCGATTTTGAATTATGGCAGTTTCGTTCATGGCAGTTTGATATTACTCCCTTAAATTTGATGTTAATCAGACTAACTTTGGCTGACAATGCAGCTATAAATTTCTTGAAAAGATTTCAGTTCTGTTCTTACCAGTTCTACGGAAACCCGTTGTTATTGGTTTCTTAGACTCATTTTAAAATCGAGAGAGGCTTAATTCCAAAGTTTTGGTTCCAGAAAAACATATAATAAATTTCTTGGAAATTCTTTTTTTTAAAATTCCAGGAATTTTAAGCCTTTTATTCCAGGAAACTGTTCAGCTTTTCCATGACAGAATAAATTTTAAAAAATTCTCAGAGAAAATCCAGGAAAATCCAGGATCATCAGGAAGCTTCCAATCCCTACCAGATATATGCAGACAACACGTTCTAATGTGTTTGCGATGTGTGCGATGCAGCTGCTTGCTGTGCAATATCAAATTTTCAGAGCATGAAAATGATAAAATCTAATTTTCGGCGAAAAATGAGCTAAATGCCACCGCAATGGCCAAACAATGTTCAAAAGCGCACCGTGCATTATCAACATACGAATTAACTATGCTCTTCGTACCTAACGCGTGATAAAATCACATTACGGGCAATCGTTCTTACAAGCACGGCTTTGAAAACAGTTTTAGGGCTTTGTGGTCGAAGCTTTTGTTTTTGCGCCTGTAACGAAATTAATTTATAAAGCTGAATTTTCAGCTCAACTTAATTTGCATTTAGAGTGTTATCAACGTCACATTTTTCAGCCTGTCCGCATTTTGCATCATGCAGGCCATCCCTCGGCGTATCTGTGACATGCTGACTCGTCAAGCGGCCGTTTCGCTCCCACGAAGATAGCGACAATGCGTGCATATGACGGAAATTACTACAGCTGCCTAATTACATTGTGCGTTTTCATCGAGTGAAAAATTCCTGCATTTTAATCATCTCTCATGCGAAATATGTCATAATTAGTTCTGCATTTATAATTGAGTAATTCGCGATTACATTTCACAGGCTTATGGCCTCGCGTGGCCTACTTTTCCAGCCCGACTTTTTAATCCTATGATGGATGGTTGAGAAACGCGCTCGACTCATTTTTAATTAAAAATTTAACAAGATCGTGACAAATCGATGCCAGCGAATTTTCTGCATTGCCAGTGTTCGATGTGAACCTAAAGCCCGGACGATTTTATCTCAAACAGTTGCGTTTTAGATTGAGTTGTTAAGTGCTGTGTGTGGTGTGACGAGAACATACTTCAACTCACTTCAACGTACACTCACCGGGTAACTGCGTTCAACAAAGTAAAGCACGTGTATTGAGAGTGATGGATACTTATTGTTCAAACTTTATTGCTGCTTGTTTTTGTAACCATTTAATTACTCGCCATTCATTAAAGCACCGACATCGCTGCTATTTTTCCTCCTTTTCTCGTGTATTTGCTCATTTTTTGCTTTTCTACCGCTCAATATCGTAAGGTGATTAATAAAACAGCAGCATGGAATATGACTTGTTGTATATAATAATTACAGCGAGTTTCACCCGATTGTAGCTTATAAGCTTTTTTCATGCTCGAATAAAAAAACATGCAATCCATTAAAGCGAACTTTTGTGTTCGGGACTTTATCCGATCGTAATATTATTATGTGTCCTAGATAAGATTATAAGTAGATTGTAATTAATTTT
>JPYR01000622.1:0-20903 GCA_000775305.1 Belgica antarctica | reverse complement strand
GCTACCGCTACTTTTCTTCCATTCGCTTACTTTGGCTTCACATGTGACAGTTTAATGACGCTGCATTATTTTTCGCGCTTTCATTCATGAATTATGAGCTTATTCAGAGGGAATCAGGTCGATTGTTAAAACGTTTGTGCTGGGCATTTTAGTCAAAGAAGCATGTGAAAATTATTAATGGCACAATGAATCATTTTGTATTTCTTGAAAGTGAAATAAGACAAAGGGGCTAGTATGGAAGTTACGAAGCTACGATAGCCAAGATATTTTTGAAAAAACTATATAAGCATCTTTTAAATTCAGTTTCTTGCTAAATTTAAAACAGTCTACGTCACTTCCACACATTTTCATTCAAGACACTCTGTAAAAAAAAGTTCAGATGAAGCCAAGATCCAACATGTTCACCTCAAGCACACTCCAATAAGTGTGTTTCTCAATGAAACGCTGAAGAATTCCACTCGAAGCATGTTTGCTTCTTTGCAACGTTTCACTTTCTGAAGTACACATTCGGCATTCATACCTTTGACTTGTACCGTCGTTTGTTAGTTTTATGTCTTGTTTCAAGTGTCAAAAGAATTATGAAATGTGATACGAGCAAAAAAACATAAAACGTAAGCATCAAATAAATTTATTAGAAGGTGAAATATGAATACAGTTTCATTTTATTTATTTTGATTGCACGAATCGTGTGTAAAATAAAATAAATAACACAATTTCAGATCTGAAGTAGGTGCTTGCAGATGGAAACAAATTTGCGTCTCATTTTTTTGCATTTCCACATTTCACAGAAAAGAGAAACCAACGTTAAAACCATTAAAAATAAATCCCTTGAGATAACAGATGTATTATGTTCAAACGTGTAATCTAAGTAACATGACATTCTCATCTACACTCCTATGAGTTTTTATGACGAGAAAAAAAGAGAACATGTTTATGAATATGAAGTGCAAAAGTAAAATATGAGCTTTTGCCTTTTGAAAACACTCTGAAAAGATATTAATTGCATAAAAAATACAAGCAGTTAGCAAAGGGACGATCGTAAAGGAGGTTTCCGGGTTGAAACTGGATAGGTTGGAAGTTATGTGGTCAGCTAATGACAAGTTAAACGAACAATATTGTATTTTATGTCGACTTAATTCGTTACAGGCATTAAATTCGGAGTTATGGGCACAAAGGGATGGTTTGTTGCGGATCGGGACGTGACTCATAAATAAAACCTTTTCAGGGACTGTTAGTGACGTTATCAAAATTTGTGGATTTCTGTTTTGTCATTACAGCTTGAGTTAAATATTTAAAAGTCTACTAAGTTGTTGAAAAACACTCAAACTACATAAACTACACGTGACACCACTTCAGAATCTTTCCCATCATGTAATTTTCAACCCTTTTTTCGTGTAATTATAAAATATCTTCAGATGTTTTAATAAAAAGTTTTCAAAGCGACAAATATCAAGTTTTTCGAGTCCCAAACCCATATGAGACTCAATTTAACATTTTGATTAATTTAATAACATTTCTTCATTCCCGTTTGCTCTCCCTTCTAATGAGAACCGACTCGACAGAGAGAAATTAAATCATTTTTTCGTCTTCTTCGAGATTATACTGAGAATTTCAACCCCTTTAATTGTGTTTTTGTTTTGAAAGCACTTGAGATTCGTTTCATTTGCTATCCTTGTGTATACACATTCAGAGAGTCATTAAACGTATAAGACAAAGGCATTTGTTCATTCATTCCTAGGCAGAGGGTATGAAATTTGTTCTTTTATCTCTCCAGCGCCGAAACAACAACCGTAATAAATGTCTTAGAACATTAAAAGAAAATTAAAGAGAAAGAAGAGATAGAGAGACTTTTTTTGGTAATTTATGACGTAATAATGATGCTTTAAAGGTATAACTGCATGTTCATTTTTCATGGTGAATCCCTTGTGGCGATAAGTTTATCTCAAGACAATTTCCGACGCTTTTCGAAACGAACTTTGGACAACACCTTCTTTAAGTAGCAGTTGAAAGATTTTTTTATTACCGAGACGAGAGCGAACGGTAGTAATTCACGTGATAATAGAATTACACAATCTTATGTTGCAGAAAGTAGCGACATTCATCCTAGCTAACGACTTCATCGTGTGACATGACAACGCAGCATCAATTTTCGTGAAGATTTTTCAAAATAATTAATTTCTTCAATTAACCCCGGGCTTATTTCCTAAGCCCAAACTAAACGCACTGCTACATTGAGATTCCGAAAGCAAAACGCCGGTTGTGACATGGTTAATGGCGTGCACACATGATGGTTTCAGTTACCAGCATTAATATTCCTTCAACACCTCGTTATGATCTCAAATATGTGACTTGTCATTGTGTTTAATGCGGGCCTGCTGTTTTATAATCGTCCATCGGGTGTGAAAACAGTTAAAAGAAGACACTTCAGCATAAAAACGTGACATAGGATCACATAACTCGTGGAGCTGTCCCACATTTCCATTCTGTTTATCCTGAAATCGTGCGAAACACGGAGTGAAAAGTGCAAAACGTCTATCACGTTGATTATGAAATGTGCGGAAGAATTTCAACTTCTGTTTTTTCAGGGTACGTAAACAGTGAAAAACTCTCGTTGGGGCTTTTTTCTCTCTGATGAGTCTCTGTCTCCAATGAATTCATCTTTGTGCTAGAAAAATTCAACCGGAAAACACACGAACACCATGCAGAGGAAAAAGACAGTGGCACGTACAAATGGAGTAGGAATGAAGATCATAAAGTGAAATATGGTTTCGGGATTGTTTGCCTTTTGTGAAAAGCTGCTGCGGGCATAAGTTGGTCGTTAGTGATGCCTTCAAGTGTCACTGGTCTGAAATCCAGCAAAATCCTTTTATTCATCACTTTTTGAGGTTACGATGATCCCAACTTAACCTTAAAATTCCATAAATCCAATTTCAAGTGCTGAAAATACCAAAACTTAATTTCCAATTGTTCCCTTTCACTTCATCACTCCACAACTCAGTGTTTGCACAGACTTAATAAAAATATTTTCCATAGTGCAGTGCAAATTCAAAACTCCCCGGGAAACTCCAAATGAAAACGATGGTTTTTAAGTTCACAAAGTTTATTGCTTCAAATGTGCACCTGCCTCGGCTGCAGGGAGCTCATCACGAAGGCAAAGTCTAATTTAATTATCATTTTGAAACGGTCCGTGTTGGAGCACATTGCTTGCGCTAAAATTGCAATCAACCTCCATCAGGCTGGATACAAAAAATTCTCTCAGTTTCTAGGTTTCGTAAATTGCTGTTTTATGAGCGCATTAAATTTAACTAATTTACGCACTGCAAAACGAACATAATGTCACGATAATGCCGAAATGCAATTTTCATAACATACTCCATTGTGGCTTGTTTTCCGATGATGATGACGATGAAAAATGTGATTTTTGAGAGTTTTTGTTTCGGAGAAGTGAAAACAAAGCACCTGCGCTTGAGGGAGATTTTATAGTGTTTTCTGTTATGTTTTGCACTCCTGTTTATCAGTAAATTCGGCAGCCATAAATTGTTTATTAGCCCGTCAAAAATATGTGAACACATTGAGGAACAAATTTAACCGGAGGCGTGCAAAGTAAAGAGAATAAAATTCACTTTTGATTGATGCACGTTTGGGACGGTTTTGTGGGGCCGAATGTTATTATAAATTAATGGCATGGCTTTGAACAAACTGAATTAATTACGCTCCCAATTAGAAACTTCAAGGGCAAGAATCAATGAAACAAACGTTTGGCGATGTAAATACGCATCGACTGATATTAAACGCAGGAAATAAATCAAGCAATGCACACCCTTCCTGGCTGCCAGCAACGTTTGAATGATAAATGGCATTGCAATATCTCTATATCTTGCACAGCGCACTAGTCAATGATACTGGCAGGAGACGTCAAAGTCCCATCAGACTTCGGGATCTTCTTAGAATGAAATATTCACTCAGAAATGTGTTTTGATCATTGTTGTTCTTCCTTGTGCACTTCCTACTTCGTAATTGGAGAACGTCCGGAAATAGTGTTTGCGTGTTTGGTCTTTTGCTGCCACCTGGTGTTTGATCATGATATTACCCAAGAACTTTAAAAAGATAGTAGCGCATCCTTACGGTTGTTTTTCTAAATTCTGTTGTTGTTTAAGATTCATTGATAGCAAGTGGCGCCCCCTAGCATAAAATTTTCTTGAATTCCACCAGGTGAAACGTTGACTTTGCCTACTGTCTTTCATGAAAAGCGTCTTAGAAATTCATCATAAACATCTGTTACGCACTGCTTAGTTCATTCACCTTTGAACACACAGTAATCATTCACTTTGACGTCATATCTTAACCGTTCCCATGTTTTACCCTTCATAAACATGTATCTCCGCAATTTTCGCATAAATTTTCAGATAATTTTTGCAGAACGAAAATTATTAATCTTGTGGAAAAGAAAACAGGCGGTTGAGTGAGGGTTCAAGAGGGATTCAAGCCATAATCCAGCAAGCAATTGTGCAATGTGCTTATCAATCCAACGAGATCAGCAAAAAAGGATAATTTCTCGTGTTTTTTTGGTGTGCAATTTATTACGTCAATTCATCATTCCCTCATAGCGCTAAAGATAAACAAGGGTAAGGAAATGTGATGATTACATCATAAAGCATCATTCAAATTTTAATGCCTTAACTGCGAATGAAAGAAAAAGTTTAATTAAAACCTTTTCAGTGCTTTCAGCTCCCTCGGACGACATTTCTCTGGAGATGAAGGCGATAATAACCTCGTTGGTGTTTTCTTTTACTCCACTAAAGCCCATAATGAGGTGCAAAATCAACACCATCGGGTGTGAAAGCTTACGAAGCAGCGCAAATTAATCGCCACAGTGATTGCAATTAAAAATCATTATCGAAATGGGAGGAAAAAAGGCAATTAATTTCAATTCTTTGGGACCGAGAAACTTTATGGAGAGTGAAAGCCATAAAAACACATTTCTGACGAGTCATAATTAAATCGAAAATTACTTCAATTGATGACTTGTTAAGACTTGTAAATTGCCCCGAGAATCCCAAATCAATTTGTAGCGTTTTCTTTGGCAACTTCTTGTTAAATTCCGACCAAGTCACCATTAAGAGCGACACGCGATTCTTCAAAGCAATTTAAATATTCATCAGCAGAGTTTTTATGTTTATCGGGCAAGCGTAAGCAACCCAGAATTCATCGTGCTGGCAGTCGAGCCTTGTCCAGGGAAAGCAAGAAGAAGAAGGAAAAGTGAAAAACAAGTCATAATTGGACCAATTAAAAACGGCTCTGACCAGTGGAACGAGGGACGAAGTGAATGACAACGTGATGATGAAAATAATAATTAATTGCTTCGGCTTCCGTTATGACTTTCCAGCACGATAAGGCATTGTTGTCGGACGACTTGCTTGTGCTGTGGCGCGATAACTGAGCGAAAAATATGTTCGAAGTGGCTGCTGCTATGTTGGGCTTCGCCTCAGATGATTAATTGATTCTCATTACTGCCCAGTCGGGGAATGTTTCTTGCTTCTCAGTTTGTGTTTGTTCCGTTTGCTTATTTTTTTTCCTTTTCTCGAACGGTGATAAGTGCGATTGTTCTTCTCAGCTCAACAATGGGCTCAACGTCACTTCTACTGACTGCTGTGCGATGGCAAGAAGAAAACTTCGTGAATAAATTATTCATTCGACTGGAAGTGGATGTGATGATGGATAGAATATTCATTCGTAAGAAGCATTATGCCACCAAAAAGTTGATTTCTAATCCAGCATCATTGATCATCCGACGGTTGGGAAAAAGAACGACTGAAAGGAACCCTCCAGTGCGATGTAATCCGATGGAATAAACAACACGTTACAGCTGCAGGTCCCTTCGCGTCAACTTTTTTTATCACGATGATGAATTCATGTGAGCGAAGAGTGAGAGAACATTTTACATCTTTGTTGTCATTTCTTATTCATCGAGAAATTAATGGTCGGTGGCTGCAGCGTGGAATGCACTTTGCCTTTCAGTTCAACTGCTGTTCATGTGCCGTTCCCGGAAATCACACGAAGAAAATCTCAACAATTTCTCTTTCTTGGGTTGCGGTAGCGAGAAGAGTTTAGTTTTCTTAACAATCGGGCTTTTAATGAATGAACAATGTTATGGTTCAATGGTTGCATAGATAGTGTAGTGCTAGAAGTCACAAATTTGCTTGATGTTTTGACCATCGAGACTCTTAACTAGAAAATAGACCTTTAAAAACCTTCACGATTAACAAAGAATCTGATTTGTGAAAAAGTTTAAATTATAATTCCCAGCACTCTACATTGCCCACTTTATATATGCATAGTTATGTACTTGTATAAGTAGTCACATTGTTAAGGGACACAAGAAATTTCAAAGACTTGTTAAGTTACGTAAAAATTTCATCTCAACTGCGCAACAATTTTCCCGCATATCTCGAAGCGGCTTTGTCCGAATTCCAATACGCAATGTGCAGTCGTTTGCGATGATTTGTTTACAACGAGAGAGAAACAATCATTTGCATTAATCACTTTAATTAAACGTAATTTGCTTGATATTAGCGATTAATTGCAATAAATATACCAAATTAAGGCTATTCGTTTCATGCGTTTGGTCTCTCTCCCATGTTTTGTTGTTGTTTGCGCCGCGATGGATCCACCGACACCGAACAAAAGGATTAGGTATCACGTACCAACATCAAAAAATCCAATTTAAAAGCCATTAGAACCTTGGAATTGATATTTTTATGGTTTCGAGCATTACTTTATAGTCTCCGTTAAGGTATTACACATGTTTTTCTCCTTCCATCGGTTTCCTTAAGCTTCGTTCTGGCTTTTCGGCTATTTTATTGTTATTCAAGAGAGAATAAATGTCTTGAAGACATTAACATTTCGAGTCTTTCTTTATCAAGAGCGATCTTAAGTTAAAGACATGAAAAGAATTCTTAACATTTTTTTATTTTATTTCTTCTTTATCATGTCATTCGTTTGAGTTTGAAACGATGTGATGAGTAAAGGGGGTGGGGATGACAGATACACAGGTCACAGGAAGGTGGGCTGAAAGCGATTTGTTGATTGTGGGATTCGGTTAATTTGATTCTTTACTAATAGTTGGAAATAAACGAGAAAAATTGTCAATATTGATAATTTAATGAATTTATTTTTCCTTCAGTTTATAGTATAACATTACAGACTATGACGTCGTAAAACAAAACACAGATGTGTTATTCAAAACTTCTTCAAAGTTTACTAGAATAAACGCAACAACAGAAGCTTCAGTTAACAATTAAATCAGTAAGTACAAATACTGTGACGTAATATGATGTCACATTTTATACTGTGACGCTTCAGTACGCAGTACTTGCACTTTTATCGAAAACATGTATAGATAATCTTCAAATTCCTAAGAAATCTTGAATACTGGCGTGAAACTAGTAAGATTATTTGCAACATCACTTCCGGACCTCCCCCAACACGAAGTCTTAATGCGGTGAGTGAAAAGTGTGGGCCAATTGGATGTATTTATGAAAATTAACAATTGAAATGAATTTTAATCCGACGTGAATAAGAAGTCATTTTTATGTTAATTCAGCGGATTAAAGCCAGCGTTTTTATGAACTGTTTTTCTTTTTCTTCTGCGCGCTCGTGAGCTGGGCAAATAAAAAGAATTAAACCTGAGCGCAGCTAATTTCTTCATTCAATTTTTATTAACGAAGTTTTCATGTTATGCACACATTGTTCACTCTCCCCTTTTCGGCCCATGAAATACCAAACTTTGCATTGAGTGCAGCTTGAGGAAACAAATTTAATATGCAAACCACCATTGGTATCCCCTGAATGAATTACAATTAAGTTTAACTTCTTGTTAGATGAAAATCTCCCCCCTCGTTACCTGCTGGCTTTAAAAACTGCAAAAATTGAATTAATAAGTCTGTAGGAATTGCAAATATCTTGAAATTTTCTAAAATTCCGGTTTAAGACTTCACTTCAGGAGTTTAAAATCTCAACTCTGTTAAATTTCATGAAATGTAATCGAAATTTTCACAGTAAATTTGTAAAGCCGAGCTTAAAATACTGTTAAATACTGAAGTGCTTCATTAGTATTCATAACAGAGTAATTTATCCGGCAAACATATTTTAAATTTCCATTAATGACACTACAAAAGCGAATTAATTTAATTAAAGGGTGGACATCAAAGCATTTTTACATTTTCATTATGCTGGGAAGGTATTTACTCCTTTGATACGTGATCACCTTTTCTGCATTCCTAAAACATTTTTTCGCTTCTGTCGGTTTGCTGCGAGACGACGGGGAAATATGAAGTGTGCAAAAGGTTAAAAATAGGTCGACAGATAACAACTGGCAGAAGGAAGACTGGAAAAAGCAGGGATAAGAGCGTAAAAAATTCAGTCAAACACGAAAAACGTTTTAAACGTTTCAGGAATTTCATTCCCAAACCAACAGAAAAAGCTTGAATGGGACAAAAAACGGCTGGGAATATGAAGTGAGCGTCGGGAGAAGAAAGAATTTCATAATAAATAGTCTGACTGCTTGTATTTTTTAGAGTTTGCTTTGGCCTTTCTCTCCGGATCAGTATAATGCTTAGTGACGTGAGTCGAGCGATAAGGAAATTCTTATAAATGGTCATTCTTTGTAGCTTCCATTCTTTGACATGAATTTTTAATTTGTGTCGAGCATGACAAGTTTGCTGATTGATGGAGAAGTTGGAGAAAGGGGTGAATTGTTAAAGCTAGGTACGAATGAATGTTTGTGTCCGAAGAAATTCATGTGGGGAAGTTTATGAATTGTTTGACATCAAGCAGACGATGTCGAATGCCAAAAATTTGCGAAAATGTTTCTTAAACACTTGTGTGAACATTTTGAGGTTATCTTTTGTTTGGATAGCATGAAAATCAACTGTCACTTAGATTTCAAATTAGTTTCCATTAAAAAGCTGTAAGAAAACTTATTCAACTTATTTATATTTTGTTGATTGCATTTGAAATCATGCAACTGGAAGTAGCTGTCACTAGATTTTCTAGTCGATATTGAAGTGAAACTTCTGTTTAAAATCAATTTTTAAACGGAAAACTTCCTTGTGACAACTCGAACAAACTGTCCCACTTTGCTTCTGAAAAATTCAATATGAAGAAGCACAATCCATCCTTTGTTTCACACAGCATGTACGCCTCAAGAAGCAAGTTTTCGATGAAATTATTAAAATGTAATCATAAGGAAATGCACAAGGGAGAGTAAACCATCCTTTTGTTGGATCGAGATAAGGATAAAAAATTATCTGACATGGTCAAGGAGAAAGTAAACATTTTCATCAATATGCTAAAAAGCATTTTTATGAGATTTCAAAGGATTTTCCGCATCGAGGAAAGTTTTCTTGAGTTTCTGCTCGTGGTTTCTATCAGAATAAATACTTCAAAGCGACAAAATCTGTGAACTCTCGTGTGCTGGGAGAAAATTTAAATTTCGTTAAATTCTATATCGACGGCACTTCAGCTGAGGTGATTCAGCGAGGCGACAAAAATCATACAAAACTTTTACGCAATGATAACATAAACTCGCGGGGCGTCGCTCCAACAGACAGCCACACAGAATTTTCGTCTTTATTCGTCAATTTTTATCATGTACTCGCAGCGCGAAAAATGCTGTAATCCCCTCTTGGGAAGTGGGTTAAATATTTGATTACACTTTTTACACATGCATGGAGATTACCAGCAAACATCATCTGCATGTATGTTGGTGAATTAAACTTGACAACAACAGAGGGTAATGCGAAGCGTTTTCTTAACCTCTCGCTCCCCTGCACAGTGCCGAACAGAATCTTAAGAGTGAAAGTATCATGTTTAGCATTCCTTTAATAAAACATCTCCTTATCAGCACAGGCAAATATTTGCAAAGCCACACACACGCTGCAGAATAAAAATAAGTTGGCAAAGAACGACACTCGAGATTTTCTTTCAGTGCATTTCGCTATGCAAACACAGAGATTCTTATTTTTCCGAGTCTTTTTTCGACAAACGCAAATCAAAAGAGAGAGGAATATCTCAAGGCGGCAAAAAAAAATCCGAAGGAAAACTTTTGTCAACCACAAAGAAGGTGAAAAGGAAAAGTTGGAACAGAAAAATTAAATTTTCTGACTGTCACTTGCACTCAGACACGTTTACCGCTTCTCGAACGTAATATTCCCAACTTGTACAGTTCTTCTGTGTGCCAGGTTCATCTGCATCTCTTAGAAAACTTCTCGAGTCTTTGCTTATAACATTCATCAATTGGAAGGAGAGAACGAACAATTGTAAGCAGCAAAAATCCGACGACAGTAAAAAAATTGAAAATTTGCATAAAATTATCACCAACTTTTATTCATTCAACATGCAAACGAGCGCTGGTGGAAGAGGAATAGCTCTTCTGCAACTGAAGGATGCACTCAAGAATAAGGAAAGAGAAAAAAAGGTTGTGGTGATAAATGAGTTATATTATGGTGGAAGTTTATTCCATTAAGTGGACGCTTGACATTTAGCATCCAGCACTTTCGGCGGAAGTGAAAAGGTGGAGTTTTTAGGTTAGGTATTGAAAACATGTAATTGAAAGATTTTTTCGTGCTTTAAGTTTTTGTAGATAAACTGTTTGTTCAGATATCTGCTTAATAAATTTTTGGTCAGAATTTAGAAACCTAACCTAGAAGTTTTCTTTTTGAAAACAAACCTTTTAGGTTAGGTTACCAGTTAAAAATTTGATTACAGACCACGAAAAGATGAATGGCATTAATTCTCAATTTCTGATGAAAGATCTAAACGTTGCGATATACATGACAAAACCTCAACCCGTCCCCCAAAAAAGCAATAACGAAATGTTGATTTCTTGTAAATTCCTTCAAAGTACCTCAAATCGTGTGAAAATTAAACGTTTTTAATGCAGAAAGACGCGGAGAGTGAAGAGATGGAAGAAGATCGATGATAACACAGACTTCCATGTAGGTCGAGAAAGTGTTTTTTTGCTTGTTCCTTTCATTTCATTCCTTTTCGCTTCAAGTTCAAGCAGATTTATGTCGAGCGTCTTTGTCGTGTTCATTTAATTGCGACTGTTGACGACATAAATTACAAACAAGTTCGGGCTCTGGTTGAGTTGAAATTCCGTTTTCGTTTCCTGATGTAATTAAACTTATATATGCAATTAAACTCCCACGTGTAGCCAAAAAGCAAGAAAAAGCAGGCAAACAAGCCCCGGAGTCGATCAAGACATGAAAGAGTTGAATGTAAACATTGGGAGGCGCTTGCTCAGCCCAATCTCAGCAAGTCAAACATTTTGTAATTAAATAAACAAGCAATTAATCAGTTTCTGTTGCTTTCTAAACTTCTTCTTCGCCTCGCTGACTGTCTCTTACGTTTTATTACTTACGAGTGGCTGTTAATAGCAAGTATCTCTTATAGACACGACGTCTCGTACATGCTTTAATGGGCAAAAAAGCTGGGAATCGAGTGCCTCTGTTTATTCAAACCCATTTTAATGTGTCGTTGTGGGGAAGTTATTTTAATGTAAACATCGACACTAACGATTTCAAACGCTATTAATTAAGCAATAGTTCTTAGCAGCGTTCGAGCTCTGATTAAGTGGTCAATGGGTGGTCTTGTCTTGCTTGCGTCCATAAATAATCATTATTCTATTATTTCCCCATTCATTGTCGCCTCGAAATGGACTCGTAATGGCTAATTATAGTTTTCAATGCCAGTAAATCAAGCAACGCACATGAATGATGCATGAAAGGAACGTTAGTGGCGAAAAGCAATTTGATCCCTCGTTAACTACCCTCGACAACTTTATTTGCTTTTAATCATCTGAAAATATTTTTGTTTTCACATTTTCAACCCCCATTCTAACGCCGTTTTTCTCAACGATCTCATAAAACAATAGAGTTTTATAATAATAATTTTAATTTACCCAATTATAAGCGCACGTCCAACCCTCATATCGCTTTAAAATGCATTTGCCGTTCATTGTTTTCCACCGATCCGACTCCCGCGATATCGAGCGGCTTCTGAATTATGCATGAAACGAATGTTTAGCTTCATAATTATTTTGCATACGTAATTTTCCTTCCTGCACTGGTATCGCTTACCTTTCTTTGAAAAGAACTTCAAGAACCTAATTTGATTTTTACTTCCACTCGCACATGAAGAATTGCACAGCGAAAGCAATTGTTCACAGAATTTGTCACATGGAAAATGCATTGTAAATTTCCATATTAAAAGAGAAGTCGTTTTAGCATAACTTGGTGGATAATTCCATGCAGTGCTACTAAGTGAAATACTTACAGTCACCAATTATACAATTATACTGCTTTAAGCCGATTCGAACTAAGTTTAAATTATTTACGACCGACAAACCTTCCATGCAAATGACCCCAATCCGTGAAACAGTTCTTCAAACACTCCCGCAACAAACTCATTTCGCGTTCAAACAAAATCGTCATGAAATATTCAGCGACTAATTCCTTAAGGGACAATGGGAGAACAAGGATAGAAACGACTCCAGAGACGACTTCGAATAGAAACATGCACTTCTAGGCGCGCGCAAATAAAAACTATAATAATGGTCGTTTAACAGGCACCCAGGCATCGTGCGGTGGGTGAAATGGAACTTCATTAGATTCAAGGATGAAATGCCTTCTTACAAAACGCAGACCTGTGAAACTTTCCGCTTAAAATGTTTACAAACTGAAATTTCTAAACTCGAAATGCAGAAAAGTTGAAGAAAAAAAATGCAACAGTTTCATCATGTTTCAAGATTTTCTAAGATTTAGGCATTTTGTTAGTCTGAATTCTGACATTGAATCCTTAAATCTGTTAAAGTTACAACATAATAGAGAAATGCGTTGCATGGCCATACGTTTCTTTAATTACTAAATGGCCTGTGGAGAGAAAATTACCGTTCACGATGTGTTACTTTTCGAGGGGATAAATTTCATAGCCAACCATGCCCCTTTATTCTTTGACTATGAAGTAATTAAAGAATTTCCACATTATCATGCAACAAATGTGTGCTGTTGAATTTTCACAAATTCACAAATTTGCACCAAACCGAAAACAATTCTGGCGTTGTTAAAACGAGGGAAAAATGAATTCAGTACCGCAAATAACTTTGAACTTTCCACATGAAAAAGAAAAACTTTTATTGTGTCTGTTGTACTCTAGAGTCTGGCGAACGAGATGAACTCACAAAGAAGAATAAAAGTTTCGTTTTCTTATTTTATTGATTGCTAAACGTGATTGGGAGAGTGAAACGCTTTTCGGCAATGGAAGAAGTTTACGATTTGTGGCAGCAGCGTCAATACGATGTTCGCGACGTCAGCTTAATGGATTATGGTTTGGTGGAAATTGTTAGCTGAGACTTGATGATGGAATTGTGTTCATCGGAATTTTCTTTAATTTGGAATTAATTTGAAATTGATTATCATCAGAAGTTGTCGATGAGATTTAAGTTCAACGTGGAAAATCATTTGCAGAAGCATTTTTATTAATTTTCAAAGTCACTCTTTCCTGTCACCACAGCTTTAAAATTTTAATAATTTCCTTTCAAACAAATATTAAACAAGTTTCTCGTTACAACTGATAACAACTTTTAATGATCTTTATACGATGGATTTCTCTCATAATAAAAACTCAGAGGACGTAAAGTTTTACTAAGGAAAAACTTAATTTTCCGATTCATCAAATAGCTGAAGTAGTTTTACTTCTTTACAGAAGTTGTGATACTAGAATCATAAAACATGATTTTCTTCAAAAAAGCAGTGTTCGAGTGCTGATTTCCTTTGCTTGCACACTGCAGAACTTTTCCTTTTCAGAAATTTTTCTTCAAATCTCGTTGCAAATGTAAAAGTTATTTTCTGTGCTCTCCAAAACATTTGAAAAATGAATAAATTTCTCTCCTTGAAAATTTAAAAGTTTTTCTACTTGATTTTCCTTTCTTTTTTTCATTTTTTCCTTCAACAAGAAAGTTTCTCCTGCCAGAAAGAATTGTTTTATGATATTTTCCCTGCAAACGATAGTTTTCCAGCTCTCGTTGCCTTCTACAAGGAATTCACTTTAATGGAATTTGACGAAAGCAGTCACTTGACTCTAGGACCCTCAGCTCCATGGAGCACATAAATGAGAAGTTTAGGAAAAAATGAATTACGATCCATTTTCTGTAATGCCAAAAATTTCAATTTTCCAAACACTAAAAGGTGAATCGAAGGGACAAAAGGAAGGTTGAGTCACTGAAGTTATAAAAATGGCTTCATTGTGAAGTGAAAATCCTTGAAATTTCCTCTAAGGATAGATTTTACAGTTTCAACCTTGCTAATTGACGTAATTTATAAACTTAGTTCGCCAGAAAAACTTTCAGCACGATTGTTTTAAATTGCGATCGTTAGGAATTTTATTTTCAAAGCCAATGGGACAATCAATCAATAAGTTCACTTGAATGCTCGTTTCATATCATTAAAGTTTTCTCTTTCAGCACACATTCTACCCAGGAACATTCAAATATTGATTTTTTGCGCCAACGAGCTGGGAAAGTGTTTCTAAAGGGCTGGTATCACCAGTAATGACTTAACATTTATCTTCCCAAGCTGAAGTCAAATTCTTTGTTGACCATTTAATAGGAGAATAAATTCAGATTTTTCTCTTTCGTAATAGGGCTGAAAGGCTTTTCTCCGAAGCATAAAGCCAGAGTAAAATATTGTCTCGAAAAAAGGTCAAATAAATTAAAGCTTGTATGTCGACCGGGCACTTTGACCTTTGCCTCAAAATATCTTCGAGGAAGCACAGAAATGTGTTGAAGCGCCTTCTTCTAGACGATATGATTTATGGTTGTGCATATTAGGCCACATTAAGCTTTCAAAGATGTCCTCGGGCTAATGATAACACATAAAGGATGCTGAGAAAATAATTTTCATCGAATAAAATCCAAATGATAAGGGTGCGTGGGGGAGTTTGTTAGCGACAAAGGTTGGCTTGCAAATATTTGAGGTTTAAACTTTTAATTTGTGATGCTTCGATAGTTCCAAACTGCTTCTAAAGAACGGGTTGAATGGGTTGAATTCAAATATTTGTTGACGTTCGAAATGAACAGCTTCCTAATAACTGTTCCGGTTCGTTCCACCCACTCCAAGAATTACACCATTTTTGGGACGATCTCCCAAGAACCCGGAAAAGTAAAAGTTTTCAACCATTTAATAATTAATTCGGGGAAGCAAAAATACCTAAATCACTCGTTTTCGACACCGAAATGGATGGAAGATTAAGGAGAGAGCTTTCATTTGATAAAAGTCCCTGGCAAAGGAAAATTCCAATTATGCCCCAATTAAACTCATCGCAGGGAAGCAAAGAAACTTTGCCGTCTTTGCGAGTCAAGTCGAGCATTTCTGTTATACCGAGAATCGATTTTCCAGTTCATTATACTTCTTACTTTATTATTTTCCTTTTTCGCTAAATCGTTCAAGGTTAAAACTTCACCAGAAGCGACGACGCAGCGAACGAGAAAAAAATGTTTTCGTTTCGTTGCTAATAAATCTCGAGAGAAAACATAATCAAACTTTTCTCTTAAGAAATATGTTTTTTTCTCGACATTTCAATATTGACTTTTTCATGAACTTCAAAACTTTGAGAATTTATTTGTTGCAACGTGAAATTTATTGCCGCCTTAGAAATTTATTTACTCTGCGAGTCTTCGCCACTCGCTATGTCTGATGCAATAAATTCTTTCAACAACTTTTCCGACGAAATCTTAACGTGTCGAAAGAAGCAGCTATTAGCCTGTCATAATTCATCATAACTAGCCCCGATGATTATCGAATGAATATTTTGACCCAAGCCGAGACGATAAAGGAAGGTCAACGGTCGGCACTAATTAAACAGATGTAAACGATTCCGACGCAGCATGGTAACTTAATATGATACTAAATTTATAAACAACATAAATTAATGAAAACAACACGACACACTATAAAATTGCTTGATTTTCTTCGTCGGGAAATTTAGTAGCGACAGCTGAAAGCCCGAAGATGCTTCACATATGGATTATTTTCGAGAAGTGATCGAGTTTCACTCCTGTGAGTAACATTGCAACAATTTATTCCCATGCTGAGCGAGAGAATTGAGCGAATCAAATATTGAGAGATGCAAGTTCCATTGGAATGTTTCGTACTAGAGTGGAATTGAGAGTGAAATCATTGGAATGTCTCTCTTTCTCGTTGAAATTTTAATAAGGTGGAAGAAGAAAATTTCTTCTACTCACCTAATAAATAATTTAATCATAGAAAGAGAAAAATTATAATAACCTATTATCATATTATAGACGTAATTCTCCATCGACATGCAAGAAAAGGCTGTCCCATAAATAAAATTCTTCTCCACAAAGAAAGCGACGAAGAAACACACGAGACTGTGGAGAAATTTGAATATTTTTGGAATTATGAATACCGCGGAGATAAATGATGATACAAGCAATATAATATTTGCCAAACAACCTCAAGCAAGAAAAAACAGAAGAAGGGGCTTGTCGGGATGACACGTCAAACGCCGAGGTATTTTTTGGGGATTGTTCAAAGTCGGTTTGGTTTCTGGTTGAGATCTTAAAGATATTGAAAAGCTGTTAACAAAAGAAGATCGATTGAACCTAATGGACTCAAATCATGATCCTAACTATTGTCAATAACGTTTTGACAGATTAGAAAATTATAAAATATGAAATTTAAATTTTTATTAAGTCACGAAGTTTGAATTCACGCATTCCCAGTTTACCCCACAATTCGGCACAACCAAGACGCATCCATGCTTTAAATTCCCCAGTAACACAAGTCACAAATCACCCCCTACAAAAAATAGAAATTTAATCATCATATATCACACCGCCGTAAAACATAAACGGTTTTAATTGGATCTTTTCAAAGTATAGCGTGGAATTGACTTTTTTTTGTCAAAGTAATTTTTTATTGCTTTTCCGCGGCAATAAAATAATAAAAAGGTTATGACGAAAAAGCACGTACACAAAGCCATCTCTCCGTCTCTTTGACTCATTCCGATTGTTTATTTATTTCTTTAATATTTGTCATATTTGCCTTTGAATCGCCTCGATTTATTCTGATTTTTATTTGATTCGCTTGTTATGTTTTTTCTGTGTTGTGTCTTGTGGTGCTTCGCATCAATATCGCTCCGGACACAGTCACATTAATCCAAAATAAAGAAAAAGCAGCGTAAGTAAGCCCGTGAAGAGCAACAGAGCCGAACAGCATGTGGTTAAACAAGCCCAACGAATTCTCCGAAGATATTCACGTCGAAAAACGAGAGAAATTGATATTCTGAGCCGATCATCGCCATATAGCACTACTTACTAATTGTTTCCCATATTCACCGGGTCTGATGTGGGCTTTAGATCGGCCAGAAAGACAAACTTGAGTACGAGACGTCGAGGAAGCACCGAGTATCAAATTTCTTCTTCACCTTTTGTACGGTCGTGAAGCCACATCATTCTCAAGACAATTTACGTCTGTCAATAGTGTTTAATTTTTCATGCTTCGAGGGCCTTTTGTGTGTGCTGTTTTTACACATGGACAAGTGAACGCAAAGGCAACAATTTGTCTTTGCCCCAAAACACTTGTGGCCGATTCCAGATTTCCATTCAAAGGCAAAAGAAACATTAAGAGTCTCGGTTCTCCGCTTCTCCTGTTACTTTCGGCCTTTGAAGAAGATAATCGAAGAAACACACAAAAACCATAGGATACCATTTGAGATAATCTATTGTATTGGCATCAAATGTGAAGTGAAACGGGGAGAGTGATTCGTGTAAAAAGAGCTTCAAGATTTGGCGATTAAATTCTCATCAGCAAAGGAATGTTGAGATTGAATTTCATAAAGAAATTGAAAGAATTAATCAAAAAAAATGGTTAAAAAGTGTTCACAAAGGTCAACAAATATTCGTTTAATGGTTTGTTTTGTGATTAATTCCGCGAAAATATTCCTGATGGAGAGTTTGGCAGGAAGGTTCATACAATTTGTTTTTAGCATTTTAAGCTTGATTTAGTGTATAATAATTTAGCTCTGAACTAATTTTGTTCTCTAAGCTTTGTTTTTAAACACCTTTCTGCTGAAACTTTGCTTAAACTTAGTTCCCCAATAAATTCTACAAACTGCCATCGAACGGCCCACCCACCGCATCAGAACTCGTCCATTCCGTACATGCACAAGTCAGTTACTTTTAATGCCCACTTCTTCCCAAACATGACAGTCAATATTAATTCAGTTCTTGAATCTCGCGCATGTAAATAAACTTATTTCGATCAATTTTTTTGCTTCCTTCATAAGAATTATCATCACAAGAAAGAAACCAATTAGTTATTTATGAAGACGAATGACGAACAGAGTGGATGGAAGGCTAAGGAGAATATCGTAAAGTAATTTATTACTGAACATTAGTCAAAAAGATAACAACAATTCCCGAAAAAACGACGAAGAGAATTCCTTGAATGTCATTCCAATAAAAGCGTCTTGGTTGGTTTCATCAATTATGCCTTCCAAACATGAGAATTTCACTTAATCAAGAGCTTCGAAACTAGTTTTGATTGAAGCGTCAGACGAAAAAGCGAAAACAGGCGAGTGAATGATGAAGAGTTTTTATCTTTAAAGTCGAATTACATGGACAGAATTATATTTCTCGTCCACTACGGTGACTGATGTAAAAGAAAAGTTGCAGGAATTGTAAAGGAGATTCCGATGGAAGGACAGGGTCGAGAGTTTTGTCACAAGATTTTAGAAAAATTATGAAAAAGTTTTTTGATATAAAGCTGTAATTGTGATACTAGACATTTAATAGGTTTCGAACCGTCCACTTGAACTGAAAAGCTTTCAAAATTTTGCCTGGTTTTAGTACGTTTAATCAATCCCGCTAAAATCTCAACAGATCTCAACCAAAAAAAATATTTGTGACAAAACTTCCATATGACCCCGCAAACCATTCTTGTTCATTCTGATGTTCAGCCCGATCCATATTATTACTCAAAAACTTCTTTTTTAATATTGTCATGTCATCTCCCGACTTGACATGCAACGAGGCAGATATTATTCATTATAATTGTTTGGTAAGTCCCGGCCTGCCCAAGACCCGAGAGTGCACATGAATGAAGGGCTTTCATCAATAAGATCTTGTTGAACATTGCTGCTTTTCAAAAGGCTTATAACCAGTGCTTGTAGAGAAAACCGCTTTTACAAAAGAATCACTCGCTTTCGATTACAATTTGATCGGGTTGTCCACCTTCCATTATGAGAATTTCCATTATTATCTCAAGCACTGTTATTACTCGGCAAATCCCAGTGAGTTTTCAAAGTGTCTGAAGCCAAAGTGTCTTGCAAGTGTTATTCAAGTGTTGTACCGACTGGGAACTTTTAATTTAAAATGTCTTGCATCATATCACCGACTTTATGACTGACTCATTATGTCCCGAAGCAAATCAGCATTGAATTAACGTGCCTCGACCGCTCGAGACCCGTGAATGTGAAGATTGAATAAATCTTAGCGAATAATGGGCCGATTGATTTAATTAATTTAAAGAAGTGTGAAATCGTTTCCATTCATTCCAGCCGACAAGTTAACGTTGATTTGATGTGTCTCGCCTTTGAGGAACTGCTGCGGCTAATTGCTTCGAACAAGAAAACATTTTTTTCTCATTTCGGCATTCCGAGCCTCAATGATCACTTGCTTCTCACCAAATCTTAGCCGAACCAATCAAATTACCACATACCTTCCTGCAAACAGTTTCCCATCAGCGTCGTTTACTGCCAACGAGAGTCGTAAAGTTTTCTTCGTTTTCTGAAACAGAATTCTTGTGAATGAAAAGAAATCCACTCGAGTAAGCAGCAAACGAAAATATTGAAATTTTTATGTAAAACGATTCGTTTTTGAGTAAGCTGAGAAGCTGCTGGGAAATGATGGAACGAGAATGTCGATATTCTTTCATATTGGCATGCATCCGTGGAGACAAGAACAAAGAAGTGGTGAAACAGAGCTTAGGGATGGTGTGATGAGAATGTTTGCCAATTTATTTTCTTGAAAAATGATTTTGTTGCTTCTGTGCCTTCTGGGAAGCGTTCTGATGTTCATTGCTACCGTAAAAGTATCAAATTTCAATTTCAAGAATTTTTGACTCTGAAGTCAACCTTCTTGTCGTACAACCCACAAAAACAATAATAATAATAATTTGTTTTAATATTCCAAGTGCATTTGTCAACTTGAGTCCACACAGAAAAAATGAAAAGCACTCGTGAATCAAGCTCGGTGGCAGGAAAGAAGAAAATTTTGTCTCGTGAAGTGAAAGAAAAATATTTTTCCAATCTTCGACGGTCTCGATGGTGCACTTGAGGTATGGAAGTGAGTGGAATTTTGAATGGAGAGGAAGAAACGACGAAGAAATGCAATTAAATCTTCTGTCGTCTAAGAAATTTGCATAAGTCGGACCTTGGTTCACGTTCGAATGCCTGTCGGCGGTTAATAACTTCATTGTTTTTGGTTCCGCGTCCACTTGTTCAGCGAATGGCAAGATTTATTTGAGTGCAGAGACGGAACATTAGTCAGACACTTAGCAAATGAAAGTTTTCGAGATCATTTCTACGACGTTTCTATTATGTCTCGAGGTTAGTGCAGCTTGGAACATCAAAGAAAGCAGAAATAAATCTCGCTTTTCTATTTCGAGTCTCTCGAATTTCGTAATTTTGCTGTCTGCGTCTCCTTTGAAGTGTTAAAATCATCGTTTGGAGCATTTTGTAAAGTCATGTCTTGCCGTTGGCCGCTCGAGCTTGCCTAGAATTGAAATTAAACGAGAGATTTGCAAGAATGTTTGCCTTAATGT
>JPYR01000621.1:0-39334 GCA_000775305.1 Belgica antarctica | reverse complement strand
TGGCAAGAAACTTTCCAAGATTTTCAAACTGAACGAGAAGTTAAAGAACTTTCGATGTTCTTTCCACTTGTTCTTGGTGCTTGCAGATATTAGTCCATGGTTTCGTTCCATCAGTGTGTAAAACAAATTCCACTTTTCCAAACACTTTTGAGAAAGCAAAACTTTCTGGATCCTGTCAGGGCGGTTGACAAAGATCAAAAGTTTTGGTCCGAACCAAACTTTTAGCATGTCTGGGAATTTCGTGCTGTATTCTGCCATTATTTTGAATCTCTTTTCAGCAGATGATATTCCAAGTTTGAAGAGCGGATAAAAAATTTCAATTAAAAACGGAAATTCATTTAGGTTCGGGATTTTTATTTGCTGCAATTTCCACTTTTTGTGCAGAAACTTGACAAGGTACAAAACGATCGGAATTAAAAGCAGTGTTAGGAGTGCCATGTCAACGGCTTCAACGATAAACGAAAACTGAACCTACAGACGCAATTTGAAGTGTCTTAAGTATAAACCACTTGCAAAGGAACAGACTGTGCTAAAACGTAAAAAGAAGATGTTCAGATTTTGTATTTTCTTTCAACAGCCCTTCCAGAATCAGTTGACGCACTTTCAATCAGAGGTTAATTTCGAAAGTCAACTTCAGCTTTAGACTTTAGACTTTAGGTATTTTTTTGGCGTTTTCCAGCGTTTTTTAAGGCCCAGCTTTAGCTTTAGAGTTTTGAAAAACTTCAACTTTAGACTTTAGCTTTACAGTTTGTCCCTTTAGCTTTAGGGTTTTGAAAAACTTCAACTTTAGACTTTAGCTTTAGAGTTTAAAAAAAGTCTAAATTCAACCTCTGCTTACAATTAGCTCGTCATAAAAATTCTTCTTTAAATATCTCGTTGCAGATCACAAATGGTTGCTATGCATATTTAAAAAAATCATTTCTATACCACAAATGGAACAATTTTTTCTTCAAACTTCATGCCTTACGTCTTCAACGATGCTTCAAACAGCATAACTCATCAAAAATTTCTTTCAAAGATGACCTTGAAATTTGAAACGTGACAATTGCAGTATGTGTATAGCACATAATGGAGGTTGCGACCTTCATCAGAAATATACGCTGCAAAAAACTTAATGGTGTTAAAAATCTTTTGCTTGAATTTTGCTTTGGTCAGAAAGCCTTAACTTGGTGTTCGAACTAAACTAGAAATAAAATCCAAAACATTTTTGCGATTAGAGAAGCAAGAAAGCAAATCAGAAGACACTTGTTTTGAGAATCAAAACGAAGCTTTTTGAACATTGCGAACTTTTTTAGTTTAGCATAAAGTTACCAAATACAAAAAAGCGACTAAATCCTTAGCGTCCTTAGCCTTAGAAAAATCATGAAAATTGTTGAGCATCAAAATCATTTCAGAAAGATAGCCTTGTCAAGGTTGCCATGAAACTGTTTGTTTTGATCCCTTCGTGTTTCAACTTGATTCAAACGCAATTCAAACGCAGCAAGATAAAAGCGCCATCAGAATAAATTACTTTGAATGAAATCACTATATTTAATACATGGTTGATTGATAAAACGTTCTTGAGCTAAGTTTACAACCGGTTAAGTTTGCAAACATTTCCAAGATTCATTTGCAAGTGTAAACAAATCAAATCATCGCTAATTTTCGCTGTAAACCGCGAGTTCTATTGTGACAATTTGTTCACTAAACGCGCGAATCTATTATTTAAGACATTACTGAAATCTTCACGAATAATAAAAATTGCTACAACAAAGAGTTTTACAATAAATCACAAAAGTACAATAAATCAAAGACCTATTTGATCAGTTGGCAAACCCTACGCCGGCCAGTAATGTGAACACTTTAATCAAACGATGATTCAAAGGTGACGAAATGATCGCTCACGGAAGGTCAACAAAAATTTCATTAACACTCAATAAAGCAAGATGCTGTAAACGTCTCTAATCTGATCGTGATGTTGGCTCTGTCAGGCATCTTTCGCCAAACGACGAGATGGTTTAAAGTGGTTATTTACTATTTACAAAACGAATTTGTTGGTTATTAATTTATGTGATGGACGACTGTTGGTCAATGAACTTAGTCAATTAGACTTAGTAAAAAATTCGACTCGATTAAAACTTTTTTGTATAGTTTCATTGAGTTTCACGCTTCCTTGTGTTCTGAAATATTGAATCTCGAAGCTTAGTATTTTGACAATGTGTGAATTCTATTCCTTAAACCTTCTTTAGGGCTAGTCAACCATATTTTTGAAACATTTAAGAATATGCGTTGAAAACCGAGTACTGGACTAAATAAGACAAACTAACAAGTCATTGCTTCAAATTGGTTTCCAATGATATTGGTGTAAATCTTAATTAGATAATTGTTTTTGACTTAATAAAGTTTCCAACACGTACATTTTGTATTCCCAGCAATTACTCAATTAATATTTCATGAGAACGGTTGCAAAACTAGGAACTCAAAGCAAGCGAAAGAATTGTTAAGCTTTTAATTGACTTCTGTCAACACCATAAGGCAGTGGTTTGCGACCTGTTGTGGCTATGGAAATTGAATTTAAAACTGCGGCACATTTCATGATCCCAAAGCATGCATCTGCAATAGTAAGCACGTAAGCAAAAAGCCGCAAGATGAAAAATAATCGTTTATATTCATCTTTTGTTTAAAAGTTTTTTAGATATTAATTAGTTGAAACCTGGACCCAGTTCCAACTTCGTTTTAATTCAGCATAACATTCCTATATGACTAGAGTCGACATTGGATTACTTGACCAGTATTGTATTAGATGATCGGGCACTTGTCTTAAGAACCACACAACTTAGAGAATTGGGGTTTTTACTGAAAGAATATTCTTTTAGTAATAAAACCAAGTCTCTGAGTTATATGGTTCTTAAGACAAGTGTCCGGTCTAGATACAATACTGGTCAAGTAATCCAATGTGGACTCTATATAACCAGATTCTAAATCGAAGTTAACATTCCTGGATAATATCAGTTTGATTTCGAGTTCATCTTTACAAACCCGAACATCGATATGAACCGGCTAAATAGCCGTGACCTGCAAAGCACATTCCGTGGAGATGAAAGCTTTTTGTTCGCGTGATTAATTATTTCAAATATCTGCGTGCTTAAGCACTCTTTGAACGGCCAAAATAACAAAGGTAGTTTGACTGGTGCCATTGAGTTCGAATGAGTTTAAGACATCACAATGGAAAACAGTTTTTAAAATAACTTCAAAAGAACTCGAAGAGTTTACGGGACAATCGTCACGTACGAATTCAAGTTAAAAGTTTTTAATCAACACGTCAAAGAAGTTCTTATTGCGTTTGTGGTTTTATTTTATCTTTCTCGGACGGCAGTCTTTCATGATTGCAGTTTGATAAAACTTCTGTAATTAAAATTGTCTTTATCACCTCATAATACCAAAATTCTTGTTAATTAGCAAAGTCATATTTGCGTTCTTTAAATAGTTTGATTAATTACAAAACAATTGTCAAATTGTAGCAATTTTTGTATTTACAAATATTTAACGGCTGAAACAATTTCAAAAGTAGTAAACAAAGCAGTTAGCGACACTTTCAACACTGGCGGTCAATAACGACTCTAATCCTTGAGCGAAATAACACATCAGCGAAATATTCTCGTCCGAAAATTCCACTAAAATCTGCTTAAACGTAGACACTAGTGAACGTATAAGAATCCGAATCCTGTAGTCATCATCACCGCTTTCATTTCCATGAGACCAGACAGAGACTGAACCCGCTTCAACCCCTCCATGAACGACGCACTTCTCGTGTTCTCGTTTCTCAAACTAAGTATTGTCCACTCCGCCTCTCTCGTCCATCCGGCGTCCGCATCACCAGGGCGAGAGCGCAGACCTTCTAGACAAATCAAGGCAGTACGAGCGGAAGTCTGCGAAAGGTCTCGACGATGACCAGTCCGATGCAGACGATGAGAAGACCAGCACCGACAGCGATGAAGAATCTGACGACCCGAGCGATCAGTACGTCAAAATTCTTTCCGATGGCCTCAATTTCCCCAGTGCCGGTATAAAAATAGTGAAAGCGCCGGACCTCTCCAAAGATAGCGACAGCAAGAAAATTTCCGAGACGCTAACGATGATGCTGGAGTCGCAAGAGAAGTGGATCCAGAAGTTTGAAGAAGAACTGGAAGAGATGAATAAGCAGGAGTCGATTGAAGAGCCGATCGTTGAGAAAACGGCTGATGAACTTGAAGGTAAGTGCAAATTCTTCATTCTAACAGGAGGTCCTATAAACAAGTTTTCATTTTAGCCGAGAACCTTTACGACCAGGCTTTGACGATACTCAACAAGACGAAATCATCGAATCGTGCCGACGGCTTCGCGCTTCTCCACAAAGCGGCTGAGAAAGGCCACAAACTGGCGAAAGTAAACATCGCTTGGGCTCACTTGCTCGGCAATCCCTTGGATCTTCGTCTCGACCAAGCCATGAAGACGTTCGAAGAGTTGGCAGAAGGTGGAATGCCGGAAGCGCACATGGGACTTGGCTTTATGCACGCAACAGGCATCGGTTACAACATTTCGCAATCGAAGGCACTGGTTCACTACACAATGGCAGCGATTGGCGACAACTCGTTCGCTCAGATGGCCCTCGGCTATCGTTACTGGTCAGGTGTGACCGTCCCAAACAGCTGCGAGAAAGCGCTCGACTTCTACCGCAAAGTTGCAACCAAAGTCGCTTCAGAGGTGACGTTCTCAGGTGGCCCGGCAGTTCACCGCGTTCGCCTTCTCGACGAGCTCGAAAATTCTGGGCTGAGTTCCGGCGTGTTGGACAACGACTTGATCGACTACTACGAGCTACTCGCTAATAAGGGAGACGTGCAAGCACAAGTAGGACTCGGTCAGTTGCATTACCAGGGCGGTCGCGGAATACCTTTGGATCATCGCAAGGCGCTGACTTATTTCACGCCGGCTGCCAACGCCGGAAACGCAGTGGCAATGGCTTTCTTGGGCAAGATCTACCTTGAAGGCAGTGAAAACATCAAAGCTGACAACGAAACAGCTCTGAAGTTCTTCAAGAAAGCGGCAGATTTGGGCAACCCAGTCGGTCAAAGCGGGCTAGGAATTATGTATTTGCAAGGCAAGGGCGTTCCGAGAGACACAGACAAAGCGCTTAAATATTTTACCCAAGCAGCTGATCAAGGCTGGGTCGACGGCCAACTCCAGCTAGGAAACATGTACTACAGCGGCATCGGAGTGAAACGCGATTTTAAACTTGCAAACAAGTACTTCAACCTTGCATCACAGTCAGGGCACGTTCTGGCCTTCTACAACCTCGGTCAAATGCACGCATCTGGCGTCGGAATGATGCGTTCGTGTCCCACCGCTGTCGAGCTTTTCAAAAACGTTGCCGAGCGTGGAAAGTGGGCTGAACGACTGATGGTCGCCTACCAGGATTATCGTGGATACAAGTTCGACGAAGCATTTATGCAGTACACCTTGCTTGGCGAGCTCGGCTATGAAGTAGCGCAAAGCAACGCAGCTTTCTTACTCGATCGAAGTGAGATTAAAATGTTCAGCAACGAAAAGGAAGATTTGGTGAGAGCGCTCCAGTACTGGGGACGCGCAGCTGGTCAAGGATACTCGGCAGCTCAAGTCAAACTCGGCGATTATCACTATTACGGGCTTGGAACGGGTATTGTCGACTACGAGACGGCGGCATCGCACTACCGAATGGCGTCTGAACAGCAACACAACGCGCAAGCCATGTTCAACTTGGCATACATGCACGAGCAGGGCCTGGGGATGAAGAAAGACATCCATCTCGCCAAGAGGTTCTACGATCTCGCCGCTGAGACGAGCACAGATGCAAAGATCCCCGTCGCACTGGCGCTTTTGAAGCTCCAGATGATCTACAAGTTCGAGTCGCTGCGTGAAGACAACTTCATCAAAATGCTGATGGGGCTCGACGAGAACATCGCATCGAACTGGGATCTTTATCTCATCACAGTCATCACGATTTTCCTGGGCATGATAATCTACTCGCGAAGGCCGCCCCCAGAGCCACTGCCCAACGAACAGCCGGCGAACACAGAGAACACAGACAACACCGCCGAGGCACCGCAAGAACCAAATGATCATCCTAACAATGGAGTGCAATGAATGTCCGCAACTAATTTTTGAGTGCCGTAGAGGCACCCGCGAAGCAACCCTCAAGAAGTCTAAGGTGTGATAGCTCAAAGGCATTTCTTTTTGTGTAAAGTTTTCAATTTCACCAATCCTTTAAAAGAAAATGTTATTAAGTGTCGATTGAATCCTTGGTTGATTGTCATAAGAAAATTAAAATGAATTTAAAATCAAAAACTATTTCTTTTATTAACTTAACCATGTCGAGCTGTCTGAACATCAGGATTCAAGTTTAAAGCAGCCCGATGAAGCTGGTGAGCTGTTCGATGTCGTTGTTCTTGGCTGACGACTCGGCGAAGACGATTTTCTGAGTGATTTGGGAGAAATCAAAGTCTTTGTCGGCTCGTCCGAGGAAGGCAGTGGTGTCTGCTGAGTTATCGACGGACTTGAGCTGGCTGGTGCGAGTTTTACGAATGAGATTGCTACAAAAAAAAATGATTTTAGTAGATAGAGCTTAAATTTGTGCAAGTCGAACTTACATTTCCTTCTCGAGCAGCTGCTCAATCACTGACTTCCCTTTAGACATGGTTTCGTCTTGCTTGTTGCACAAAATCAGCACTGGAACTGAAGACAAAGCTTTGTCAGCTAGCAAGGTGTAGATGAAGCTGCAAACAAGTTCAAAATTAGTCCTCATCCCAGTAAAAACAACCATTAAGCTCACTCAGCCACGTCTTTGATCTCTTTCTGGATCGTCGAGCTGTCGATGACATAAACCAGCGCTTTTGTGGAATTCTTGAAAGTGTCGAGCAGTCTGAGTCGCAGTCTTTCGTGACCAGGAAGGTCGACGATGCGCAATAATCCGGTTGGCAGTGTCAGGAAGCCAAAGTTCTCCTTCAGCGACGTGAAAGTCTCAACATCCGATCCGTTCAAGACCATCGAGTAGAGGAGAGTTTTTCCGGAGTCGCAGAGACCGGCAAGCAAGACGTCAGTTCGCTTTGTCTTTCGCTTCTTGATCAGGAAGATGACAACTAAAAATTGTGAATGTAAATTCTGCAATTTACTTGGCGAATTAAGTTTTCTCACCCAAAGTCAGTAGAAGCACGGCGACGGCGATCAGAACCGGAGTAAAATTCATCTCGCTCAGTCTTATCGACTCTTTCCGAGCAGTTTTCTCCATTGTTGCAGTCGTTAAATAGCTTAAAGCGCGAATTGAACAAGTATCGTCTCCGGCGAATGTTTACACGTCTCAGATGCAGGGCTTGGAAACCGAATGAGACGAACAGCACCGCAAGCCCCTCGAAGATTTGAAATCGCTGACAAACGGCCGCCTGAAGCGTGGCCAATTAAGCTTCAAGTTATTCCACCCATGTTTTATGATCATTCAATGATTGACCTTTGAATAATTTTGCGCAATCAGTTGTCTGTCGTGTGTCGATTTTATTTTGTTTATTTTGGAGTACATTCTTGTGTTCTTAGACCAGCACTGCCTTTAAAAAGCCGAAGACTCTTAAATTTAATGATTCACTTGAAAGAATTTAAATTAAATTTTTAAACTTCAGACAAATTCTCGACAATTTTTTATGCTGATTAAAAAGCAACTATAAAAATTGTTACCAGATGACAATCCAAAGAAGTGTGAACACAAAATCTTATGCACTTTCACTGATCCACCGGTTCCAATTGATAGTAAAATAATTTCAATGGCACTGACAATGGATGATAAGAGTAAACGCAACGCTACAGAGAATCGTTTGAGGGGAGATTTCTCTAATAAATGTCGATTTAATTCAATTCACAAGCACTCAAGCATTTGATGAACACCGCAATTTAGTTGGGAAATTCACCTTCAATCGCACACATCACTAGTGGAACAGTCGGAAATCGATTCTCTGATTAGGTTTTATGGTCAGTTATCGGTGCAAACTTAAGTGAAATGAAGTATGATCGCTGAACAGTCAATTTTATGAGCCTAAAAGTGTCAATTTGTATCCACAGGTTCATACTTTTCGTGCTAACGGTTCATTCAGGGATTTCGATGGCTTTCGCGATGACTTTAAACTGCAATTTCACATATCTGAAAGATCTTGACGACAATACGAAAGATATTTACGCGTGTGAAGCGATGAACTTCACGAACAGGTTCCAGCATATGCCGATTAATTATGTCACGAATCTCCATGACATGGGCAAGCGGGATCGTGATGTCAAGGTTTTTATCATTAAGAACCAAATTTGCACGTTTCTGCCGACCAAAATCGACAACTTCTTCCCGTTCCTGCAAGAGATCGAAGTGGGGTGGAGTGGCCTGAAGCAATTGAGTCGCGAGAACTTTGCATCACTGCCCAAACTGGCGATGGCGATTTTCCCTGGCAATGAGATTGAATATCTGCCCGGCGATCTGTTCACTAACAACCCGCGGCTAACACACATCGATTTCTCGCAGAACAAGATCAAGATCATCGACAAACACATTTTCCACGGCCTGCACCATCTGAAATATGTGATGTTTGATGGCAACGAGTGCTACTACGACATCGGCATTCCTTTGTATGAAGTTGACTTGATCAAGGATGAAATTCTGCAGAATTGTTCCAAAGTGGTTAAGCCAGAACGAGTCGTGAAAGTGGATGAAGTTAAATTTGTGGAAAAGATCAAAGAAACGCCGAAGAAGGAAGAGAAAAAGGAAGAACCAAAGCAACAACTGAAACTTGAACCGACCATTAAAGTTCTGGAGAACAAGCAGATCAAGAACAGTGGCAGCCTTCGTAGCGCTTCGTTACAATTCATCGCGATATTTTTCCATTTGCAAGCTTTCGCGACTCTTTTTTATTTATGAAATGGAAATAAAATTTTGATTATATGATGTCGAGCGAGGTTCTCTCTTTTGTCGTGTAAATAGCTGTGATGCAATTGTTTATTGATAACAAAAACTCTCTAGTTCGCGTTCCGGCTCTCATGGTCACTGTTTATGACGGTATTTGCCGAATGAATAACATTGAACTGAACTTTGACCGAAAGCCTGTTGCATGGAATTGCCAAAAAACTCATTTTGAGTCTAATTAGTGATATTTCATAATGATGTTTCGTACACAAGCTGATGGTGGCAAATATATCCAAGACCATTTATTTCATGGTAATCAACAGAACTTTATAAAGCTACTGAAAAATCAAGTTTTCTCTTCGGGAAAATCTTTTCCACAATGTGTAGGATACTAACCGTGCCAATAGCATGCATGGCTTTGTAACATTTCAGGACGGCTAGTTGGGGTTGCTTAGTTAATATCACTTAGGTTGTCGGGTAATGAACTTTTGTGAACCCGATGTGAATCCGATAAACAAATGTGGTAGCCTCTTGCTTGCTGTGAATGTACTACTCCGCGAGTTTGCACCACAGAATTCTGTTTCGGCAGAGATCAGGGCGGGTATAAGAGGTCTCTCGGCTGCGGGTAACCATCCAAGAAGCCTGTCTGATGGTACCTTCACTGGTGGCCGTAGGGTGGAGATGAGGTCCAGACAATAGCGCCAACAACATGCCATATCAATCAATCAATCAATCAATCGGGAAAATCTTTTCCACAATGTGTAGAGATTGAAAATGCAATAAAATAAATTCTTTCTTCGTCAGAAATTGATAACATGCTTCGACTTTTTCTGAGCTCATCCCGGATGTTTTGACCGGTGATATTGCGAATCGCGACTCTGTTCATAAAAAGTGTCATTGGATTTTTATTTTCAAGTAGCATCTGATCATTTATCAGTGTTTAGAAAGCTCATAATTCTTTAAAAATCTCCGTGAAAAAATACAAACTTCAAATTTTAAAATTTATAAAAGCGATGCACTTTTGATCGACAGAACATACGAACAACTGACACACAACATTTTTCTTGATAATTTAAATTTTTTGTACGATTTTAATTTTATTTCTTGACTAGAGTTAGTTCAGAACAGTTGAAAAGATGAGGTAAAGTTGTGAAGCTTGCACTTATACTTAAATGAAAAAATATGTTTCTCATAAAGGCTTCTCCAAGGCTTCATTGGTATCGTCAGTGTCCTGATAGTTCAGAATATAAGTGGAGCAATTTCTGTAAGACAAGCATTGTGTCAAATGGAAGTAGAACAATGGTCCGAAGATCTTGACGAGATAGAATTGAAGACTTGCTTCCCGTACAGCAACGAGATAATTAGTGGCAGATTCGCAATTGCTTCACAAAAGGACACGTTGGTAGAAGGTTTCAAAATAAGAGACATTGAAAATGTGACATTTCTCCCGGATAATATTGCTGAAGTTTTTCCAGAACTTGTTGCGTTCCAAGTTTACAACTGTTCGGTGCCAATGGTTGAAGAAAACACTTTCAAAGGTTTACAAAAATTAAGGTTCTTAGATTTGAGTCATAACAAAATTGCATACATGAATAGGAACGCGTTCTCTGATCTCGAAAGCTTGGAATATCTTGGTATAACTTTTAACAGAATTCACCATTTTGGGCAAACTGCTTTCGAGACACTGCGAAACTTTAAAAGACTTTTACTTCATGACAACGTAATTCACTATTTAAATCCAAACGTGTTCAATTCACTCGTGAACGTTGAGTACATCAACCTTGACAATAATGAACTACAGAGTCTGGATGAAAATATTTTTGAGAACTTGACTAATCTCAAAAACGTTTCGTTTGCTGGAAACAAATTGCAAGAGATCCCGAAAAAATTATTTCACACGAACTCAAAACTTGAGCATATTTGGCTTGATAGCAATAATGTTTGCGTTGAGAAGTTTTATCGCTCAAATAATTTTGTGCCCATGAAATCTGACTTGAACCAAAATTGCACAGGAACCAAAACTGAAATAACTTTTACGCCACTTTTGAACTGTTCTACAGTTGACCTAACGTTTTCAAGTTCCTTCTTAATGCTGTTAAGTTCTTTTACAAGTTTGATTATTTTTGATACCTATTTCAAGACAAACTGAGCTGCAAGCGACAATTATTTCGAGATTAAGTGAAGTCGAGTCAAAAATAGCAAACACTGATGACAACAGACATTCTGACTCGCAAGCTTTGAAGGAAGGAAATTTACAAGTACCTAGTTAGTGCTCAGTTTATTCTTTTGAACGGAAAATTGACGAAGTAAATCAAACATCACAAGATGCTGCCTTCGTATTTAAGGGAAATGTTTTTTGATGTTTTCTGACACTTTTTAGTCAAACGATGTAATCATGTTCAAGTAAACCAAAGATTTGAAGCATAGTTAGAACTACTTTGTCAACTTTTCTATATCCTGAAATAAAATTAAAAAAATATCAAAATAAGAGTTTTTATCTTCTTTGAATTACTTTTATTACAGATTTCATTTTCCATCATTTTCTGCACAACGGGTTTGTTTCTTTCGTTTGCTGCTACTTCATCAATTTGGAATTTCCATTCAGCGATGTTTCACTCATCGTGTTTGAAAATTAATCAATTTAATCATCTCCGTAAGTTTGTGAAAGCTTTTCGGGAGCTTTTCGAGGAAATTCTCTTGTTTTTTAGGCAAAACCATTTCTTTTGTCTAGAAACACTTCCAGTCGCCACATCGTTCATAATGATTTTTGATTACATTTAGACTTGTCTCAATTTAATTCTTCTTAATTAAACTTCTTTACATTTTATCTTCGAAACTTTTCTTCTTCATTTCCGTTTAAACTTGTTTCCGATTTTTGTTTTCAATTTGCAGCAATAATTTACAAGTGAAAAAGCTTTGATTGAGATTTGTTTTACTTCGTAAGTATGTTTTTTATCAATAAAGACGCACTTTTCACAATTGAAATGTAAAAGTTAAGATGAATCTTGTCCAAATTAAGCAGGCAAATTCAGCTACAAGTTAAGTCGTGACAATAAAAGGTTTCGTTTAACTCAAAACTAAAGTAAATCGGGACGAGAAATGTTTTTCTTTTTTTCCTTAAAACAATCTTAACAAGAACTTTCATCGGCTGTGAAAATTACTCAATCAAAAACTTGTTAAATATACTTTTTGTTAGGTTTTCTCATTTCTCATCAAGTTTACAGTTACAACTTTAAGCCTTACGCGATTCTAAAACATATTTTCTGCATCTTATCTTATGTGAATAACTATTTTCAGCTTAATACCACATGAGACGATCAGAAGAACGAAAAAAACGAATGAAAGTAAGGACGAAAAGTAATTTTCTACAAAAAATGAACATTTTAAGTCACTTTACACAAATTTTAATTGGATTTGTTGTAAGAAAAGGCGTTTTAAAGCAAGCATGAACACATTTTCTTATTTATAACCAGCTACTTTCGGATCCAAGTCCTGTCTAGTGCGTTCTTGCTTGCTTTAAAAAAAATCTTCTTAGCAGAACCGAAATCCAAGAGTTTGTCATAATTCTTCTTCGACAAGAAATCGTCGAGTTAAGAGAAATAATTTTGTTTTATTGATGTGATGATTCAGTTTTTACAAAGCTATAGTTGCTGTTAGCGCTAGTGAGTGGTGACGGCGTTTTGAGGCTTACCGGGTATTCCATCAAGTCATCGTCGGAGGTATCCGGGCGTTAATACAACACCTCATAGACTGTCGCCTTCTTATCCCCTGAACCCGTCACGATGTACTTGTCGTCGGTTGAGATGTCGCAACTCAGCACTGACGATGTTTCTTTCGACTAAAAATTATTTCAAAGAAAAATTATTAATTTCATCGATGTGAATTAACTCAAAACAGGGAAAATTAGTTGCAAACTAATTTTCCCCGTTTGTCACCGCAATTTTCAGTGACTGAACACTCACTTGGAATATACTGGCGCCGTATGGTGTTCTCCATGCGTTCAGCAAGTTGTCTTTACCCGTCGACACGAACCACTTTCCGCAGGTCGCAAACCGCAGCGAAAGAACGCAGCTTTCGTGCAAGTGAAGCTGATATTTGTCTGGTTTGGTAGCGTGAAGAACTTCAACGTGTGAGTTTTCCATTCCAACTGCCAACCAGTCACCTAAAAATGCAACTCAAGTTTAGTTTCTGAAGTCACAAACAATTTTTCAATGAATATTACCAGTCGGACAATATCCAAGAGAGAAGATTTGTGAGCTGAAGTCGTGCTGCTGAAGCTGCCGACCTTCCCGAAGGTCCCAAGATCGAACTGTGTTGTCCAATCCACCCGTCCACAATCTCGACCCATCAGGGCTGATGTCGATACACGAGGCGCCGTCTGTGTGTCCCTGGAACTGCCGCACAAGCGTGTTGTTATTAAGATCCCAGACGGCGATGTTTCCATCACTGCAACACGAGAAGCAAACTTTGGAGTCGGGTGAGATGGCTAAGGCGTAACATGCGGGGGCGGCTGATGTCAGCTCGGCTTTGATGCGTGGCGTCGGACTCGCCAGATCCCAGATCGAGAGGTTTGAAGCTTCACCGCCGACGATAAGTGTGCGTCCATCAGGCAGCAACTTCACGGATCTGATGTAGTTGTCTCGTTGCTAAAACAAAGTCAAAGTCAGTAAAATTCTAGCGGCAATTCAAAATAAATCTTACCAAGCAATCTAATTGACTGACGGGGGCTTTGTTTCCGGGTTGAGAGATGTCCCAGACCTTGACGCATCCCTTACCACCCGTGTAGACATATTTAGTAGGATTTGATATTGTGACAGCGCAGACGACCTCTCCGTGCGTCAGTGTGTTGATTTGTCGAGCTTGTCGCGGAATTCCAGGGCCGTTGAGTGCATCAGGTGGAAACGGTACTGGCTGAAGAATTCCTTCGCCGTTCATGTGGAACGAATAAGCTCTGAAATTGACAGGAAATTCGGAATTTTAGGATTTGAATATTTTTAAGGGATCAGCAGAAGGCAGTTATAGAATGATAAGCTACTCACGGCTTCCCTCCGACTCCGGGCAAAGGTAATCCGTTTGTTCGAACGTGGGGATGTGGATCGTAGCCAATGGCTGGCTGGATGCGACCATAAGGATCTGGTGGAGGTCTCTGATAGGGATCAGCGGGCCTTTGATAAGGCGATGATGGATAACCAGCTGGTTGAGGTGGAACAACGGCTTTGGGAATGCCTGGTGTTGATGCATTTGGTGTTGTTGATCGTGCTTTGCCGCCCGGTGTGCCAGGCTTGTCGAGCTAAAAAGATAAATCGTTAGATTTGTGGCAATCGCTGAGAATATTCCAAAACTTACATCTTTTGTTTTGAGATTTGGTGTCGAACGAGATGAGCTGGAGCCGGAACGCGATGGTGGCCGGTCGTTGGCGTTATTAAGTTTGCTTGATCCGGCCTTATCTCCGTTTCTGTCGCCGTTTAGGCCGATGCTGTCACGATCGCGGGATTCCGAGTGATCCCCGTTAGCGCGCGGTGATGGAGAACCCTGCAAAGAACATCGTCAGTCAAAGTTGATTTTAAATCGATTGATATGCAATATTTCTAAATTATTCCTGGAAAGTTCATCTCATTTTCATTTCGGGCGGAAAATTACGACACACAAATTACGATTAGAAAATAATGACAAAAAGAAACAAAAGTCGGTACCAAAACCATAAAAAACATGAAAAAGTGAAAGAAATTAGTGAAAACAAACGAACCGACACCTTGACATCACTTTGTCACATCCCCAGTTCCCACCCCCAAAGCAACTTGATCAGTGGCTTTGCTTCTGGTGTATCATTATTGTGCGTGTTTGGTTGTGAATATTTTTTTTTGGGATTTTTCACAAGTTCTTTAGAACTTACCGTTTCATTAGCGATGTCCACGACAAGATCCTGATCGCTTTTTTCACCGTCGCTATCCTGTAAACGAGTCGGACGGGAGAGACAAAAAAGAAAAAACATGGAAATCAAATTTAAAATCATAAATAATGATAAAAATCAAAATTAATCTACGGTCGAAATTTATTCCAATTGGTTTTCTCTAGTTTCATGAATTATTTGTCATTATAGCTTGTGCTATCGATGATCAACTTAAAATTTGTTCAGTTTTGACTTTGTTTGATTGGGAATTTAGAATTTTTAAATTATTCAAACGATTTCATAATCAACACAAACGCAATTTAAAATAGATCAAACTTTTAATGATAATCTTAAGAAATTGGTGTGGTTTGGGGCGGTCAAGGGATGATTTGGTGGTTGATTCAAGTTTGGACGGTAAATATATTTTGAACCTGCAGTTGTTTAACGCATAGAATACTTTGTTGAGAAAAACTGCAAGTTTTGACAGTAGTTTATCATAAACTTGGGACTCTCCTTGAAATATATCACAACGACATTTTCAGTTTCCACTTCTGAACTTACCAAAACTCTGGCAAACGATAATTGTAAAAACTTTTGTTTAAAAGCTTCCGAAAGCTTTCAATAGCTTCAAACTAGTTGAACCTGAACATCTGCTTATAAAATCCCATCAAAAGACTGTTTTATCAACCACAATTTGTATTCATCCAGTAAAGGTGACATCAACTCAAAGATTCTTAACCAAAAGTTTATGAAATAAATCTAGTTTTAATCAATCAAAAGATTCAAATCTCAGGCAAAATAATTAAGCAAGAAAAACGATAAAGTTAATCAAATAATGAAACTTTCACAATGCATTCGGAGATAGTTAGGAACAGTTATAGTTTGTCGGCATTTTCCCGCCCGTTGAGAATGTTGAACAAGGAATAAGTCAAAATATTTCCGCTTTAAGAGTTACGACTTCACGAAACTTGTGATTTTATTTTTATTTGCCATTGGCTATCTTGTGATTCAGCAACTCTAACAATGAAAGACTTACATGATTCACTTTAATTTCATCTTTTCGACGCTTTGTATCCGATTCGATGTCAAGTGGTGAACGTGGACGATATTTTTCACGGTCGCCGGGTGAAACGGAGCTTCTCTGATCATTGGAAATTAAAAACTAGAGTTAGCAAAAAAAATAAAGCTGAATCAAGCTCGAACTTACCAATCGCTCTTCAGCTGATGGCCCTGCAAGTGGAACTTTGATGTCTTCCCGGTGAAGATCTTGCGGATTTTTCAGCAAACTTTGTGGTCCGTGCGGCAATCCCATGGGTCCGGCGAATGCACCCAATGGCCCCAAAGGGCCTAAAGCTGATGGAATTGATTGTGGTGGAGCGCCCGGAATCTGTTGTGCATGGATCTGTTGCTAAAAGGAAGAGAGAGGTTAATGAATTAAAATGGGGCTTAGTAACAATGGCAGAGTGTCTGATAGTGTATGAATGAATGGCGATGTTAATGAATGCAAGCCTACAATTCAGCATGAAAAATTACAATTTCACAAGCGTTATTATGCTAATGTCATTGGCTTTACGATAAGCCACAAAACAAAATTATGCAAACACATAAACAGTCGCACCCCAAATTAGCCTTCAGCAAGCACAATAAAAATGGAAACACTAGAAATTGCGTAATAAACTACCCCGAAACACAGGAAAAGTGCCAAACGCCTTCTACAACAACTCTACAACGCGGGAAGGTGGTGGAAAACGAGAAGCCTGCAAAAGTCAACTAATTTACACATAAATCTTCGACATCGACCCTATAAAAGCACGAGTCGTGGGCAGGAAAGTGGGTGTTCGCTCGAAGTATGTTAATATTATGTGGTGAAAATCTTGATTCTTTTACTCTTTTAATTACATACAATTAGGCACCAGAATAAACACGGAAAAGTTTCTGCGGAATGTTTTTATAGACGTTCAGAGACAACTTTGTGGACTAGACGTTTTGAATGTTAGTTTTTGAAATTCTAGAACAGGGAGTTTGATATTAGAGTGTTTTTGTACTAGCGCACAATTTCAGACTAATGAACAATGTGTTTTCAAAAAGCAAAACTGCACTGAAACTATTACCAATTTGCACTTTATGTTTGCCGATTAACAACTAAGTTGTCTACATTAAACCAGTACCTTCACCAACAAAAGCTTCCACCGCCGGCTTCTAGCCAAATAGTGTGCGAACGAATGCATTAAAGCCGGGGAGTCGTTAAGATAAGAAATGGAATTATGACAAGGCACAGCAAGGTGTAAAAGGTTAATTTGTTTTCTCTCTCTGCCAACATGAAAATGTAAATTGCACACCATAAAATGAGCTATTAAGTGCGATAAATTCACTCACAGTGGTGCAGAAGGTAAAACGACACGATATTGATTACATTAAACAGCAACTTGACGAGTTAATTCTCATATAATTTAATAATATTCAGTTTTTTGTCACCCCCTGGCACTCCATTTAACGATATTTTTTCTCGCACGCGTAATGATTTTTGCACGAGAGTGGAAATTAATACTTTTTTCATTTCATTTAATTGGGTTTGCCTGTGCGTTCTACCGTTTCGTTACGGCTTGGTTAATGCGAAAAAAGCGGCGCCTATTCAAAATATTTATAATGTTTATTTTTGTTATTTCATGAAGCGTCGCTGGATGCCGATAATTAATTGCATATTATGCATAATTATGCTCTCATGACATTCACTCGTTTGAGTTGCAAAAATTGGCAGTACCCAAAGCCCATACTCCGACCGCCGCTTCTAGCACATGCCAATAAAATATTAAACATTCATCTTGAGGAATTTAATTAACGAGAAAAAGTAGTTGTTTGTTAAATCATATTTAATTAGCAGTTATGATGAAAACAATAAAATGCAGAGTTATGAAGCGCGACACTCACAATTTTTAGCCTCATACCTAATTAATTTCGGCGGACACAAAAAAGGCAAAAACAAATGTTTATTAAAATCAGTGCACCCAAAAAGCGCTTCAGTGCGATGATAAATGCTTATTTCTCGCCGACTGCAATCGAGAGTGAACAATGTTTGATTCTTCATTGCCATCGGCAGTCATTAATACAATTAATCGACACCCTCCGTGTTGCAATCACCGGCGTGTGCTCAACTAAATTGGCATAAATCAAACTTCGTGTTAATCTTTCCATTCAAAATCCCCACGTTTCTCTTCTTTTTCGCCTATAATCAACTCTAATTGAATTTCAAATCAAGATTTAGGGACGCAACACGAGGGCTGCTTTGTAAACAGCTGCTCAAGTCCATTGCCTAGGTCCCCGGCGATTATTAAAATTCAAATAAAGTTCCATTACACGTCACCGCATGACATCCCAATCCTCAAAACAAAAGCAAAGAGAGAGAAAAATCACAAAAATTTATTTACAATTTTCTTTTTTGTCATCCCCTTCCACCCTGGCTCTATCATTGCCAAGGCAAACACAAACGAGAACATTTTTCGCAGCCCCGAAATCCTCTTGAGGGTTCATTTTCACCCTCCGAATAAGCGAAAGAGCAAATAATTGAGGGATTAGTTAGATTATCATATACATTTTTGCGCTCTGCTTTTGCATTTTCATGCCTGTCAGGCCGTGTTATGTGTGCAAGCATGCGGAGAGGGGCTGCAAAAGCCCCCGAAAAACAACAAAAATTCGTCGTCAAGCGAGGGAAGCAAAATGATAAATTTATATCCACTAAAATAACAATTACAACACATTTTTTCACTTCCCCCAATCTTTTAACTTGTTTTCACTGCTTTTCACCCTGCTTCATGCCAAAAGCCACCCCCAGCCACCAACCTGACCTCAAACCTCCTTATCATTATGATTCCGGCAAAATGATTTTACCCTCGTTTACTTTCTCTCTCGTTTTTTACGTTGTTTAATCAGGGAGGGTAGATTTCGCTTCTTTTATTTTGTGTTAGCGCGGATGCCGAGGGAGGGCTCCGTTAATTATGTCACTCGCGCACACTGAATTTATTTTCTGGCTTTCTTTCTGCCTCCGAAAATAACCGTCCGTGATATGAAGACATAAATTCTTGCATAATTTCTTCTCTCTCCGCATTTTCCGTACGTCTTTTGGCATTCGACATGGACTTTGAGAGTTTTTTAAAGGGTGGCAGGTCAATTAACTACGCAATGTTTAAGCTACATGAGTTTTAAGGGTGATTGAGCTAGTTTGATGAGAAATTTCAGTACATTCTACTACTTATACGTGATTAAGTAATCTAGTACAATAATTATAGATACTTTGATAATTAATCTAGTACAATGACTAAATATACTTTAAGTACTAGACACAACACTGCTTAAGAAGTTGTACTAGAATTGATTATTCTACTGAAAGAACATAATCTAAGGAAGATGTTCTAGTACCAAATTATGCAAACACAAAATCTACCGTTACAAAAATTTCCCACAAGTCACCCTTCAACCAAATGTCCTGATTTCTTCACCCTTAAAACCCCGTGTTACGTTTACAGTGTTGGCATTTTATTTATTCCTTTAGGTAATTTCTGTTTGCGCTGCCGTTCCCCAACTCCATCCGCTCGTTCTCACTCCGTTGAGCCGTTGGTATTAAGCAACAGTGAGAACAGTTGAGGGAGAAAAAAGAAAACGCTAAAACGACTGTGTTTGGGGGTGAAAATAAAAACTGGAAATTACTTTTTTTTGTTCCGTTTGGTTTGAAATTAATTTTTACTGTTCTGTGGGGGTTGCCCACTTTTATTCTTTTGAAACACACAGCAAGAAACACAACGAGGTTGGGGGCAAACAAAAGGGGACTTCATGAAGGGTGCCAGATGAATAGGATTTTTGTTTTCCTTCCCTTTTATGCCAAGCGCCCTGATGATTTTAAATGTAAATGAGGGAATACATTTTTCCTTTTTTATTTCACAACGTTTTCCCTGCTTTTCTTCTTTGGCAGTCCCGTTCCCCTACCGGTGCCCGTTGTTGTGTGTTTTCAAGCTTCTCTTTTACCGCCGCCACGGCACAAAAAGTAGAAGCAAAATGAGAAAATGTTTTCCGAGTTGCTGATATTCAAGCGGGAGGTGGGGAATAGCTTTTTTGTGCTTCAGCAGAAAAATATGGCTTTGACATGGTGTTCTCTCTTATTTTTGCTGTTATTTAAACATAAAAAGCGAGAAAGATTCGTTTCTCTCCCTCCACCAGCAGTGGCAGAGCAAGCACAGCACGACATAAAATAAAATGTCTGTAGAGTGGTTTGCAGTAACATCCAAACAAGAGGGTCAACTTTTATTATTATTAACGGCTCTCGTTTTCGGTAATTCTCTTTCTTCTGCTTTTTTGTGTCCACCCTTGGTGAAGCATGGGAAAAGGTGGTTTGGGGTTTGAAGAAGCGAGAGAACGAAAATGTATTTAATAAACTCACATATAGAAAATTAATTTTGCCATGTTAATTGTTGTCGGAAGAGATTTGTTGATTACGGGTGGGAACGAGAGAGCGTAAGTAATGGAGTGAAGAAGGGAAATGTTCGGTCGGAAATGAAGCGAAAGGGAATGCAGAGATGGCGCGAGGCAACTGGGGCTACATAAAAATTACATTAAATCTTTTTATCATTAATGTGACGGGGGAGAGAAACATCGCCGGAAGGGTACGACGAATAAAATGACAATTAAGAGAGCAAATTTAATGTGAAAATATTATTTCGGTAATTAAATTTTTTTTGTCGCTTTTTCCCCAGGTCGTTGAATGAATAGATAAGAAATTTAAATGCGAGTTTTGAGGGTGGAAAAATGAAAATGACGATGACAATGAAAATGTTTTATTAAGCAAGCACATCAAACAACTAAAAAATGACAAAAATCGTTAAATTAGGAAACCAAATCGAGTCATGAGTTTGTGAATGCTTTTAATGATAATGTTCCGACGTTTCGTCGTCGTTTCTCTGTTCGTTTTTTCAAAGGAAACTTACAAGGAGTTGCTGGATTCCCTGTTGTTGATGCTGCTGCAGGATTTGAAATGGAAGAAGAGAAAGAAAAATCAAAATTTGATCAACAGCCCGTGGACGTGTTCGTGTCAAAGTGACTTTATCTTTGGTCGATTCTTTCAATGCGAGAGAAAATCAAAAAGGAAAACTTTTTCCGGACGTTGCGGTGAAAAGAAAGAAGATTGGGGGAGAACTAATTGGGGGGAAGGTAAATCAAATTAGGACAAACTCATAAACCTGATAATACTAATTAACTACAACAGAATTACAAAAAAATGGCAATAAAACTTTTTACAGGATCGTAAACTAAAAACTGAACATGAATCGCTTCGTTTTATAAACTCACCCCAATGATGGCGTTCAGCTCTGGCATTGTCACTTGCTTTGCACGCTCCACAGCCTGTGCTACTTGTTGTTGATGTTCTGCAGCTAGGAACGGCAATAGTTGCCCAATTAGTGCATTTAGTCTTTTTGCTATCTCCGTCTGTAAATGTAAGAATGGAAAGAAATTAAATTATTTCATTAGCACTTGCGAGAAGTTAAAAGCGAATAAATGTAGTTTCTTCTTGAGACCACAGATGACTAGTTCTAGATCGGGCTTTTGGAGAAGATTTTTTGAAATCTTGAATCGATGAAAGTTGTTTAGATAAATTAGTACAAGAAGTTAAAAAGAATGTAAATGTTGATCTCGGAGAAATTTAAATGCACAACACGTACTAGATCCATCCTTAATGACTTTTTAACTTCTTGTTAACCCAATTTACTTTCAACTCAAAGATTTCAGAGAAAAAAAATTCCACTGTCGAGTGTTTTCGAGATGAGAAATTAATTAATTTAGAAAAGAAGGGTGACGCCGAGAGGTGCTTTCGTTACTTCCATCCATCTCAATGAGTTCTTCGTCGTAATTACACTTTCTTCACGCTCCGTTTTTATGATTCATCACTTGAATTGCAAAAGAGAAGCGGAGGGAAATTGGAGCAGCTTAAGAATGCATAAAAAGTTTCAAAAGTCTTTTGCGCCCCTTCGAACCCTTTCTATGCTCGGCAACAACAAAACCACAAAGAAAAAATATCGCACCAGAAAGAATTATGTTCGCTTTGAAATAAATTACCCCTTTTTACATTTTTTTTTTCATTTTCCACTTTCCATCCCTTTTTCATCATCATTTTCACGAAGCGGAAAAAAAATGAAACCCTTCCCGATGTCAGATTGTAAAGAGTCGGCTGAATATCAACAATAATAACGAGGGAGAATGCGGGGCGCTCGTAAATTAAAGTGAACCCAATGACTTATTAAATCCTTGTAAACTTCCTCACTGCTAATGGAATGGAATTTCGCTTGTCTCCTTCTTTTGAATGGAAAATTATGAGTCATGCATAATTAAAAAAGGGATTTTTCGTTTCCCCGCGCTCGTTCGCACAATGTCCGGATCCCTTTCTAAGCTATCGAATTAAATTTCATCCTCTTGAGGATATTATGAGTTACTTCAATCCCGGCACTCATTCTACGTCAACCCAAGCTTGGACGTGTGGGTTTAAACAAATTTCGGCGCGCAGGGGGCGAGCGGCGGCGATAAAACCATTTCAATTTTTCGGAGAAGACCAAAATGAGAAAACCGCCGTTGGCATATTGCACAAACTCACTTTTTCGGTGGCGAAACAGCAATTACACCGACCCCCGCCACACAGCGGATTAAAGTGTGAGCGATAAAATGTATTTTAATCAAAATATAATTGTGATTAATAATCGTCGGTCAACTCTTTTTACACAAACAACGCGTGTTTTGTTTATTTTTCACGTGGTCAATCTCCCCCAATTGTTATTGTTCTGCGGGCGCGAGTGGAATATGACACTGCGATATGCAAGTGTGTGGATTGGTTTGGCTGCGGTTCACCCACTTCACGAAAATAAAATTCAACCGATAGCAACAATTTATATAAAAAAATGTGATTGATATTTGGGTGGTTTCACGGTGACAGAGCCACTCAATCGAACTGTCATCCCATGGGGCCATTGTTTTGAGGTTAAGAAGCACTAACTAAGTTAATTATTATCCAAAACACTGTCCAAATTGATATTGATGCCGGTCGGAACTTTGTAAATGTAAACAGCTAGGTGGACGGGCAATTACTTGAGACTAATTTGGATTTATTTTCGGACGTGTTAAAACATCGGTTAGGGTGAAAAGTTTACAGCTACTGTGCATGCAGCATCATCGCATCTTTAAAGCGAACGATCTCTTGACTGCCTCTGACATGGAGCTGGGAAACAATATGAACATGACTCTAAGCGTTTCACGAAGTTTGTTTATCGTTTCTACATTTCGAAATTTCTCGTGTCCCCGAAGCCATGTGTGCAGAAGGAACAATCATTTGTTTCCATTTTATGGATTTTTGAGAGAGCGAGTGGAACTCTTCCACTTCAGGGGCCGCCCCACCTCTGACATCGCTGCTGTATGTTATGTCAAGCTTTCCTTTTTATGCGTTTTGATCATCGACCGTTTCACGCCCACTTGCACAATGGTTATCGGCATTAACAAGCCCGTTCCACAACTCTACATTTTCTACACATTTGGGTCCTTTTTGCAGGTCGAGTGAAAAGTGAGATTGGACAACAATATGAGTGTTCACTTTTGAACAAAAAAGGCAACCAGAAACGTTCCACTCACTCTTGCGACGGGTTTGTGTGGTTTCGATAACCGAAAAATCCAATTTTCCCTTCTGGCATCGAGCTTTTCGTGTTGGGAAACGTTGAGAGTGGTGTGTGATTTGATCGGGAGTCGAAGAACAGGACGCTTTCCACACCCTCAGACGATTTGCTATGTTCAATTCTCGTTTCTTTTTTATTGTTTTCTTTTTACTCCCTTAAAGCTTATTTCCCCGATCCTTCGAAAGGAATAAAAAAGAAAGTATTTCTTCCGAATCGGCTGGTGGAACGAGACGCTTTGAATACACACAGCGCCTGAAGAGGGTTAACTTTTGTGTTGTCTTTCGCCCATCGACGAGAGAAAACATTTCAAAATAAATTTGCTGCTCTACTCAAACAAACAAATATTGAGCTCGAGCAAATAAACATTGTATTTTTGTATTATGTCATCATCATCATGGATGATTCCTTTCTTCTTTCCGTTCCGAAACATGGTGAATTGTGATATGTGCTCGCTTGCTGGGTTGGGAGGAGGTCGATAGCATGGAAGAAATTAAAGCTAAAATGAATTCTCGTCGGGTTTCGTTTAACGGATCACTCAACATGCAATCGCTTTGGCAGTTTTATTCTTTTTAGGCCTTTGTTTAATCGACAAATAAGGCACAATCCGGACGAGGCCCATATCAAGGCAAACAAAAGCAGCGGAAAGTTAGTGTTTGCATAATGTCGATCGGTTCCATGTTTCACCATTAATCACGTATCCGGTGAAAGCAGAAGAGAAACACCGAATGTCTTTATTGAGGGCTATCGATTGGGAGAAGCGCTCACGTCTTCGGGACCCGGGAAAATCAAAACAGTTTTCAAGTTTGTCTCTACCTTTGTTTGATGTTGTGTTCGATACACATTTGTGTTTTCTCACAAACATCGAATTCAGTTCTGAACAACGATTTTTAAGTCAACAGCTCTCAACGAAGCAATAAATTGCGTCTCCCTTCATTCTGCTTCGAAAATGATGATAAATGTTCATCTCAGTTACCAGTCGCTACCCTCTTTTCACTCCAAATGTCGCTTTCATGGGTACAAACCATTTATATTCCCAGTCATGAATTTGCTTCCGACTTAATGATAATTATTTAAAATGTTGTGAAATTTCATCTGCGAAGCTATTTATTAAATTGCGTTTGAAAGATGAAGTGGAACGGGGATGTTTGCAGCGATTTGTGAAGGGTTGACATTGAAATTGAAAAAGGGTGAATGAATGGCAGTTGAATCGATCGATTGATTTGAAGGGCTGTATTCGCACTAAGTGGCAGTCACGACTTTATATTGCACTTAGTGCAATCAAATAGAATTTTTGAAGTTAAAACTTTAATTTTGCAATTTTTATCAGTCATCAACCGATGTTTGAAGTGACGATTTCTGCCTTTCAACTTCCCCTCATTGAAAAATTACACGCGTCTTTACCAGACTTATATTCGAATCAAGAAATCAGCAAATGCCATTATTACATTAACCGCTTGACTTATGCAGCAAAGTAATTCGAGGTTTGGCAACTTTTCACAAGAGGGTTGCAACGTGCGTAATTTAATTTCCTAATCTATATTGCTCGACAGATTTTTCCCTTCGCAATGACGCTTTTTAGCATTTTATTGCTGGAAGCCGGAGCGGGTCTCGAGAGACTGTGATTCACCAATTTCTCAAGTGCCGATTATCGCTTGTTCACTCGAGAGAGTCGCTTTTCGCCTCTTTTGTATATTTACACACATTCTCGACGACACCGAAATATGAACAACCCAAGTAACAACATCCATTTCAACCCCTGATCTTGAAATGTAATTTTATTTCCTTCACTCTTCGCTTCCCGTCTTTTTCACCCTTCCGAAGAGGCACCGAAAGAAGAAGCAAGCAGCTCAATGCTGGAGAATACATAACAGTTTTCCCTCTAGTCACATCTCATTTAATTCAACTTATTGCTTTATTTTCACATTTTTCTTGATTCCTTCCTTTCTCTTCTTTCTTTTTTTGCCGAACCCTCGAAAACCGTTTTTCCTTCTTATTATTTCCTTTCTTCTCGTCCCCAACAACAACCGCCAGAGAATCTTTTATGGCAAGAAAAAAACCTTTTTCTCCATGCTTTTATACACTTTATCGTGTTTCACCCTTATAAATAAATAATTTTCCAACATTTTGGCTGTTGTTTAGAGTTGTCAGAAGCTGTTAAGGGTCGCAAATTTCTGGTATAATCGTTTCGTTTGAGTGTTGGTGAAGCTTTTGCTGTGTGTAAACGTTAATCTATCTATTTGGTCAGGGATTTCTTTATAATAAGATTTGCTAGAAGATGAGACCAAGTGGTCTGGTTGCTCAGAAATGCTAAATTTTAATCACTTCTGCTTAAGTTCCTAATCACTTTTGCTAAATTATCTAATTTTAATTCACTTTTAATGAATTGATTCGGTTTTTAACCTCAAAAACCTTCAAAACGATTCGTTAAACAAGTAAAATTTGCTTAACTAAGCAACAATCTAATCAAATACGCAATTCAAACACGCCTAATAACACTTCCTGTCTACATCAACGCCAGAAGTGCCTGCCTGAGTACATTTTTCTTCTCTCGGCATTTTTCCAAACCATAATATTGCTATGTTAGATGTCACATAAAATTGTGTAATTTATACGTTTTTCTTCTGCTTCTTGTTCAACCCTCACTGTTCACTTATTTTTTCTTTTCTTCTTTTCATTCACGTCAAGAAATTTCCCTCACCACCCAAAGACATGAGTAATTTTCTCTTCTCGACAACAGCATCACGAAGGCAGGAGAGATAAAGAAGAAGGCAAACGAAATGGTTTTAGGCATTTTCATCACACACAACACAAATTTTCCATGCCCTACACATTTTGCTTCATCAAATGAGATAATAGACAGGTATAAAAATAAAGATGCCGATGAGGATGAGAATCTTTTCATGTTCTAAGATTATGTCGAGGGTCGTGCGGGGGGAAAGGGGACGGAAGGGAAGCGAGAAAAGGTGGAGGGAAAATAAAATAAATAAATAATCGAGGTTGGGAATTAAAGGCAGAACCGTAAGCGCAAAAAGGTGATTTTCCATCGTCAAGTACAAGAAGGGAGAAAAAATGAAGGAAATAATAAGAAGCGCACGAGGTGCGGGAGAGAAAAGATACACAACATAAATTTTCCTTCCGATGGAAATGGATGAGATTATAAATATTACAAGAGCTCGAGAGCTTGCCAGAAGTTTTCTTTTCTTTTCTTTTTTATTTCTTTTACCGTTCGTGAAGGTGGAGAGAGCGGCAGTGGAAGGGGCGAGTAATGTGGGTGACTTGAGGGAAAATCAAATTTACATGCTTCGATGGTGCTATGATACCGCAAAATGGGAATTTGATTTATGAATGTGAAAAATTCTCCTCCCACCTTGAGAGCTTTCCGTCTTTGTTCGGTGAATTTAATTCACAAAGCAAATATGCTTTGGTTCTGGGAAAGCTCTGTGAATATTGTTCCCAAGTCGAAACGCGTTGTGACTGCAGTGGTTGATGAAAATGTTTCGCTTTGCAATCTAGCTCCGGAAAACTGTTTGCATGCAAGTCAATGCTGCAAAAGCTTGTTGTTCCTTTCACGACATCGACGATGCATGAAACTGCAGGTAAATATTGTTTTCCTTCTTTCATTATTCACGTATCTCGCGGGTAAAATGACATTTAGTGCAGTTCACGAGTGCATTTACCAGTTTCTGCATGCATGACATCAAAAGCACTTTTAAAAGATTAAAATATTTTCACCTAACCATGACACGCTGTCGTCTCTACGGTATCTGGAACTCCCTCAGATTATTTTGAATTTTTTACTCTTCTAGCAAACAAACAACCCGAAAGCGGGGAGAAAAAAGTCGTAATAAATTCACATTTCGTATAAATTCATATGAAACTTGTACTGCTTTTTCTCGTTATATTCCCAATCCTTGTGTTTCTCACCCTCCACATCCATCTCCACCAGGAAAAAAAGTAAGGTGGAGTGAAACATTTGCATAAAAATTGCCATCAACTCGTTATACCCGTTTGCCGGGTACACACGAATTAGCATTAAATATACACGAGCTTTGCTCGTTAAACTGTGCACACGGCGAAGGAAAATCCGTTTTTTGACATCGTGAACGTTCTTCTCCGATGAACCCATTTTTATTCCAATAGAATTCATCCATCCGGTTGATGCTTTGAATCCGAATAAATAAAAATAAAGTTGGGTAAAAAGGATTTCAACTTTTTTCAGCATCAAAAAATTTGCATTTTTTCCCTTCTTTTTTGTGGGGTTTTGTACTCAACTACATAAATAAAGCATAGAAAAATTTGTTATTGTCCCTTGGAAGTTCCGATGAACCTTTTCACGTTGGCAGAGTTTTTTCATCTGTTTTTCATACGTGTAAATGGTCGACCGGTAATCGGAGTTTAATTTAATATCAACGTCACGTTCCGGTATCCGTAAAGGGACATGAAGTAAACAAGTTCAATTATTGTAAGGGATGCTGCTGGTGTGGCTTCAAGTGGATCGCTTAATTTAGACGGTTATGAGCGGCAGTTTTTAGCGTCAAATTTTGTGACGTGTCTAGATTGCCGACTTTTATTCTTTGTTGTCTGTTAAATGAACAATAAAAGGCTGCAAAACTTACCTGTTTATGCATTTCCACGTTTAATCCATATGACATCTCGTAATACTGCAAAGAAAAGAACAAAAAACAAACATTAATCGATTTGTTGATAAAAACTGAGCGGAACAAGGTCGACCACCATCTGATAGATGGTTGAAATATTTACAATTCACTTAACCGTCGCCATATAGCTCAAATATCGCTTTCATGCCACCCCTGCCAGCAACATCTGCTCGAATTTCGTTCGCAACGTCAATCCCTGAGAAATCATTTAATTCATAAAAGTGGAAAACTTCTACTCTGATTGACACGGTAATTGCATTCAAACAACAACAATACGTGCGAGGGTGAAACGCTTCGCTAATGTGAAAATGCTTTATTTATTGTTCACTCTACCATCCCCCCTGCTCGACGTTCGTTTAAGCAGCTTTGACATTGAAACAAAAAATTATATCCAATTATAATTCAATTCCCCCGAGTTGCGAAAAAACTTTTCAACATTCGGCGGAATTGAATTTGTAACATTGAAAATGGAGTGGAAGGAAGAGAGCGCAATCGAGAGTGGAATCATCGCTCAATAACAGCCCTCGTTCACATTCCAAATGGCAATTTTTATTATCGCTTTTGAAAAAATCGTTTTCATTGTTCCGATCATCATAAAACAGCTAGATTTTCAATCTTCCACTTCGGAAGCCCTCGCACTTTTCACCTCATTTTGTACAACTCTCTCGAGTTGCTTTTTATGATCGTCGAATGCGACCCCAACAGCACTCAGTTATTTTTCATATCATTTGATTATTATTGCTGTTTGCACAATCGCTTCATTCAGCGTTTTGTGTGGAGGGTTGAAGGAAAATGTGGAAAACGGAATGAAATGGAATTAAAGTCGAGAACAGCGAAGCGTTTTTTCAATCACGTGTTGTTTTTGGTTTTTTGTTCTGTTCACCCTCGCCAGTTGCTTGGTCGCCTGGCGCTTTCACAACCATGTCTTCAATTTTCTCCCCCTCGATGCGCCGCTTCCGCGTTTCTTTTTAATTTGTGAAGTCAACTGGCATGTTTTTATCAGGCATCATGTTATTAAATCTAATTTGCGCCACCCTTATACACTGGCAAGCCGGGTAAACAGGAAAAATGCTTCATTAAAATGTTTAATTTCATATAATTATTTAATCATCTCGAGGGAATGTTTTTCACCCGATGATAAATAATTTTTTCATGCTGGAGCGCGTGTCGATTTTAAAACCCGCTTCTCATCCCCACTGCCTCCATAATGAGAGACGAAATTGTTTAATCAGAAATAACTTTTAACACAATTTGACAAGAAATTCTAGAATCTTCACTTCCGCAAGTGAAGTTGCTTCTGCTTGTCTCTCACCCTCGTTAATTCCGAGTTATTTTCAGCAATTAATTATTCCTCAAAGTTTAAACTCCGCTTCAAAAAGCTTTTCTTCCTTTTCATGTTTGCTTTACACTTGGAAATTACTTAATAATTTGCACTCATGCATACACACTCCGGCATGATAAACATTTTATTCGACATTATTTTGATGTTATGATAATTTCTTCTGCTTACTCAAACCCTTCGTGCTTTGCAAACGAGCGTGTGCACGATTATTTGTGTGTATGTTGAATATTCTTAAAAAATAATGTTTTGACGAATGATGATTTTGGCGTGCGGGCGGGGGATGGGAAGGGGTGAAAATGTTTCATGTTTTCTACGACGAATATGAATAAAATATTTCTCCATATAAACTCGCTTTATTAAATTTGATATTTTTGCCGCTCAGACATGCAAGCTTTTTCTTTCCCACCGCTTTTTGCTATATTTGCTTGTTTTGTTAAACAAATTTTGCATGCCATATTCGGGGATGGGGTGAAAGCAAAGTCGGCTACTGTTTCCCAAAAAGCAATCGCGATAAACATAAACAATTTTTCCTCTTCTGGAAAATTCATTCGTGGGGCCATCGCGTTCGATGCGACTCCAACTTAGCGCTGGAGCTGCTGTAGCATGTGACTGTTATTGGGAAAACAAATGACACTGTTCGCAACTGCTTCAATGAGAAACGCCCAAATAATTGCTGCGCCACTTGCACTTCAAATAGAATCTAAACAAACTCGATTGTATGGACGCGAACGTATTTTACGTGCCTTCAAAACGTACGCAAATACAGAGTTTAATTAAACTTTTATGAACGATAATTTAGAAAAATTCATGACAGTTTGTAAACTCTTCCCATGTTGAAGTTTTCGACATTAAATTCAAATATTTACCAAGCTTATTAGGTTTTCAATTAGTCTCAACTTCTGTCTGTTGATTGCGTCAACAACGACTCATACAATTTGAACAAGCTTTGCAACAAAAATGAGTGACATTCCGGTAAGTGAAACATATTAAGTGCACTAAACATCACACAATCCAAAGCTGTCTTAAGGGTCAACGTGAAGAGCTTCGTGTAACGTTCACCACGCTTTCTTTGCCATTTTTCACGGCTTGTTTAATAATAAAAGTAATGAAAATGTGAGTGCAAACACAACAAATAGATTGCATGTTTCATCCATGCAATCGATACTTGTAAGCCCATCAATGAGGGTGGAAAAGCAATGATGATGTCGATGGGTTTTCAAAAAGGTGCATTACTACTAAAAACTGCACACACCATTGGATTACATGTGCACGCTCGAAAACCCATTAATTTATTATGAAATTGTAGATGGTGAAGTACGAGCTTGAGTGGAATGGGTGGAAACCGCAAAACACATTACAATTTAATCGAAAAAAAAGTGCGGCGTAAGAGTGTACAACAATTTATTCGAGTAAATGTGTTCCATGTTAATATTTACAACACAACAAAATTAGTTGTACACTCGCGAGTTTCACATCGGTTAGCGGGTGTACAGGGTGGGATTTAAGGGTGAGATGTAACCGGATTGATGGAAGTTTTAATTATTGCAAAGTTTAACAATATAATCATGTTATTGAAACTGAAACACGAGCAACAGTTCATTATTAGATCGTTTAATCGGATCATGATGTTTTGCTGTGTTTTTTAGCTGAAAGGGGATGCGAAATTAATATTGATTTATGTATAATTATGTTTCATGGAGAAATTAATTTCACCGAAAAAAGCCGGTTCAGTTCTCGTCACTTCATTAAATGGATCACCATTCCTTCAATTAGGGTACGAGTTGTTATAAAAAAGGGCTTGTGATTACTACAAGCAATTTTACCACAAACTTCCTTTTATTAATACCAAAATTTGCACTAGATTTTAGTATCTCTGATATGAAGTTAACTAGACTCTCTGACTTTTCCACCAAGCAAGCAATTTTTATGAAAACACAGTTCAAGCTATTCTCTGTAATTTTGGTTGTTAATTAATCGCTAAACAATTTCACTATACAGAAGACTAAACATCAACAACGAACAAACTTCTCGAATGAATCAGCTTACAGAAAACTTTTTCATCAACGAACCATTTAAAATGAAATCAGGCGAGAAACATAATTTTGTTCTTCCGTTGGTAAGAAAAGCCTTCCCGAGTTTCATGACAAAATCATAGAAAGAACAACAAAGCCGGAGAAGCAAACTTTTTTCGCTTTTACTTGAAGAAAAAGATGGATAAGTAAATATTTGTGGAAGGCATCAGGCGTAAGAAACCGCCCCGCGTCGTTCATATTTTCCTTTGAAATACTTTTCGCCTTCCTCGGAATCAGCAGAAATTATCTCTAAAAATTTCTTCAACTCGTGATGTAAACATAACCACATAAAATAAATATTTTCTCTTTACAGAGCTTAGGATCGAGCCAAGAACAAGAAGAAGTGGCTGCTACATCCGCTTTTATGGTGTATCACAAAAGTGTTAAACACATAATGCGACATTTTATTCTCGAGATAGAAACAGAATCGGTGGCTTCACATAATAATAAAAGACTGTCAAATGTGCTATCCACAATTTTTGTCTTCTCTGCCTCAAAAGGAAGTTTTTTCTTCTCAGCAGAATAAGTGGAAAAACATATTTCATCGAGAACATTATTTTCCCTTATTTTTCGAAAGAAAGCTACCCCGATCTCGTATTCAACGTTCTCGAAGAGAAAAAAAACGACATCAAAATGAATTTTTTATTGTAGACGAAGGGGAGAGAGTTGAACGAAGCTGTATTATGATTTAACGATGCCGCGCAGGAATGTTTAAGGGAAAGAAGTTTGTCAGACACTCGTGTCTCAGCACAAAGTTCACATCTGCAAGACACTTTAGCATATAAAAATTGGAATGTTCTTTGTAGCATGAAACATACTCAGAAGCACATCATTCGCTCATCTCTTATGCTTCTCAATATTAAATAAATATTCGAGGGAAAGAAATGATGAACAAGACGGAAGAAAGCAACAGAATCGGGGATGGGAAAATAGATTTCATCTTCGAAGTTTTTCCGCAAACGATGCTAGCAGAATTACTCGATCGTGAGTCTTTTTGTGGGAAAGGAAAATGAGAAAAGCAAACCGACTTTTTACAATTTATTTGCTTTTCAAAGATGGAAACCCTTGAAAACTCATCAAATAGTGCGTTTTGAGGTCATTTTGAGGGTGATGTCATGGTTTATAAGGTGGTAAGCAAGGTTTGGGCTTGTTCTTCGATTTTAAGTCTAGTTTGATGATTGAAGCACGTAACTCAAGACGTGACCAAGCTTATGTACAGTCCCCAGGCTTCCATAGAAACTTTCATGCTTAACATAAACTAAGATGGTAAGAAAATTTATTTTCCGTCTGTAAATAGTTTTTTTTTTCTCAACTGTCGTCGTATTTTTCTGGAAGAATAAATTTTCCTTCTTTATTATATCGGTAGGAGAAGAAACGAGGGTGGCAAAAGCGAATAAGAATCCCTATTGAACATAAAATATAAGACACAAATTTTCTTTTTATTTTCAAGATGTGCATCTTATGTGCTGCTTCCTCGGATTCAGCAGCAAGAAAAAAAGAAAGGCGAGGGATGTGAGAATATCATGTATCGACATCGAGACGAGAACAGAAGACGGATGAAGATTTGAAAGCAGAACACGATGCGATTTTCAAGTATTCAATATAACCAGACAAGCGGAATACAAAGAAATAAAGCTCGGAAAGAGTTTATTTTCCTTGCTTTCTTCTCAAAACCGTAAAGTCATCTCCCCTTCCCTCATTTATCCTTCCGACATGATCCCTCCATAAAACATCTCATCTGTACAACTCATAAAATTTCATAAATGTGACTGAAACTGAAATGTTTTTAATATTAATACAACAACAATTTCCATCTTTGATGTTTCTGCTTTTTTCTCGTTCCCACTCCCCTCGCGGGGCTTTTATGCTCGATCCCCAACTCCTCGTTCGTCGTTTTTTTCGAATACACATCATGATGGCACTTTTTCCCATCTCACTCGACGATTTTTTCCTTTTTTCTCTCGTCTCTGTATGCTTTTATGCTTTTTTCAGCAAAAAGTGGAAAAAATCAAGAGCAAAAGCTACATACAAAGGGAACATGGTGATGCCTGATGTGATGTGTGTACCGAATAATAATAAAGCGATACAACATCCCCAATATGTGCTCCCCCTCCCCTCAGCGCTTTCTCCAGCATCATGCGACGAGGTATAAAGAAGCGGAGTCTTTCGCTGTTTGTTCTCACACTCCGCCGGCAAATTTCCGACATTATTTAATCGAGAAGGGTTTCTGCTTTTTGTGTATACTCACTTGTCGCTCCCTCGCTCGTTTCGTCCCCACAATGTTTCCACAACATTTTGCGCGTTGATGATGTTTTTCGAGCCATTTTTCGCCGTAGCACCGAGAACGGAAGGGGGAGAGCGAGAGATGATGTTGTTCCTGAGCTCATTATTGCTCGTATTATTATTCATTCTTGTCGCTTTTAACTCGTCGTCTCATGGAATAACAAAAGCGAATGATTTACGGGTGCGAGGATATGCTTGACGCTAGGCGAAACAGATTTTCTTCTCTTCTTTTTTTGCCTGCTTCAACCCTCATGTCGGCGTACGTGTTTTCATTCGCTCTGATGATGATGACATGGGAATCTACACGCCGCTACCACGTAGAAGACGAAAATAACGTTCATTTGCTCGACGTTATTAAAATTCATTTGCAACTTTGGCGGAGCTGGTGGCAGGGGTGGGAGAAGCCGTTGTTCTCAAAGTACTGTCGAGTACAGTAATCAAGGAATGATACACTTAAGCGCAACAATGAACCCTCATTTGTTGTTTTGATAAATGTTGCTTTGATTTCACTGACGCTTGAACATTTGCACACTGAAGCTGCAGCGAGCGGTTGCACTCAAAGTCACAGCTGCATAATTTTTTGTGGAGATTTTTAATTACTGCCACAAAGGCAGGTAAATAACGAGACTGAGTTGTCATGGTAAGTTAATAAGCGTTAATATATTCTTAATAAACATGTGTCTAGCTTCAAAGCCACCCCTGGTCAACCATCAACCCGAATCCAACTCATAAAGTTAACTTAAATCCGAAATTCGCCACAACCCTCATGTAACAAACTAAAATACAACTGCTTGCTCATAATGGAGATGTGAAGAAGCCAGACCTTGTTAACAGCAGACTCACAATGGTGAGTTGAGTACAAAAGTTAAAAGGCGAAAATTTTAAGTGGTTCCTGGTTCCGGCAATTTGTGAAACGGCTCACATGGGGTCGGTGCTTGGTAATGATTTATATTAAATAAACCATGCGAGGGATTTCAACATGTTCTAAAGTGCCCATTTATGAGATGCGAGTGTGTTACATCCTTCGGATGGCTTTGGTGCCGAGATGTTTGGATGGTATGAGAGTTGCCAAAGAAAATGCTTGAGAATCATCAAGTTCCATGCAGTTGGGAAGGAATTTACGGTCTGGAAAATCAAAGAACACTTACAACTTCCATCAAACCACCCAAAGCAACCTGCTTGGCAGCACAACGAACACGATAAGATTCTTTCTGAAACAATTCTCATCCGATAATATTCGCAATGTTCTCTCTTGGCTTTATTATTCATGTTAAAGCCATAGCAGAGAAAACTATTTTGTGGGAGTCGGTCGGAGGAATTATTAAACTTCTCGTCCCCACTTCATGCACTGCAAGCATTCCATGAATGAAAGTAATACACAATTTTCCGCTTGTGCCACAAAATAGAAAAACTTAGTTTGGGAATGGGTGTTGTGTGCATGACGCTTATGATGTTCGGATCTACCTAATGCTCGGAGAAATAAACATATTTAAAAATACTGGCCCCCATTAGTAGGTGAACTGTTGTTTAGGAGAACGAGTCGAATGAATTGCACACACAACATTTTGGAAGTTTTGCGTTGGGTTTCAACCACCATCACTTCTACCACAACTTTTCATGCTCCGACAATATTTTTAAACACCAGAAACCACTGCGAGCAACATCAGCAAAGAGATAAATTTCATAAATTCATTTTCTTCATGGAAACCGGCAGACAGGCGAATCGGGGGGATGGTGGGTACACATGGAAATCGTCTACATTGAAGCATGGTTTAACACATTGTGGCGGTTAAGGACTGAAAATTTATGAAATTTCACTTTGGAGATGAGTTTTCAGGGGACTTGAATAGCTAGCATCCCAAAGCAGCATTATCCACATTAATCGATGCAGTCTAGAGAAACGACATCATACCCTCGACTCCCACTTAGAAATTTTTCTCGTGGCTTTCATGAGCGGGGGCGGAATCTCGTGCATGATATCCACAAGGAAAAGTTCATCCGAGCATGAAAATAATGCGGTTCCGATGGGGATGCTTTAAAATGACTTCAGGAATTTCCACCTCGTCTCCGCCTGTGAAAACAAGCAATTTGATGTTGCTAGCTCGATAATTATGCTTTCCACCTCATAGCACAAAAAGAAAGCCATGAGCGCTTGTGAGTGGAAAATTTTCATGTGGTGCGATTTTGGCAAAGCTCTGGCGTAGGTGGAAGCATCATTGGGTGTATTTTGTGTCCACAAGCAAGTTTGTTATGTTGATGATGTTGCATTAAATTTTGAAGCGGTGAAGCCTGATGCTTGAACTTAAAATGCACAGCAATCGATTGAACGGTAATTTTTCTTCCTGTCATCGCTTTACTCGGCAAACTCGTCTCTTTTCAATTGCAGTGTCATCAAATGAAGCCTTTTCATCCTTCCATCCAACTCATGGACCAATCTTAATTAATAAAAAAGCATCAAACCTCCGAGTCTGGCAAGAATTTGTGCTTCAAGTCGGGCCTACGGTGGGGAGGGAATGAGCGGTTAACTGGTTTACCACAATTTCCACATTATACATGCTATTATGTATTGCATTTTAATGCCATTGCACCCAGTTTTTCGTCCACCCGATTCAATCCATGTTAGTTTAAGGGCAACAAGATTTATTCTGATGCAAGAACAAACACCGATGGCATCGTCTCTGTAGCTGAGATTACTTTTTATTCAAAGCATCCACCAGCTTTGCCGATCGTTGGTGTTTCGTGTGTCATATGAAGTTATCAAGTGCACAATGTCGCTTCAGGCGGAGAAACAGCTGGAGCATGAGAAATCGGACTTATCAGGCAGTTGGAAACTACAGAAACAACACAAAATGCTTCTCTCGTCGGTAGAGAAAATGCAATTACACTTTTTTGCCTCCGCGCCGTTCTCTGCAGCAGCACATCTAAGCGAGACTCTTTTTTCCCAACTGTGCACACATCTAGTGCAAATATAAATTTTATTATTTCCGCGAGATGGGTTTTGTTGATGTTGATGGCGGGAATGATCTATTCCACCCCAACTTTGACTCACGTTCTCATCCCTTCGCCCGCCCTTGCCACGACGACGAATGCAAAATTATTCATTCGCGAATGTTTTTCTGTGGAGCATCGCGCGGGTCGTAAAACAAGTGGATTTCGTAAAATATTTATGATATTTTAGCGCGCATGATTCCATATTTACATACGCCAACATCAAAACAGTATTTCTCTCCTTCTGCATCTCATCCTGCGCCCGCCGCAAAAGCTCTGATAATCCTTTAGCATTTTTTTTTCGCTTTTCTCCATTCCGCGAGAGTTTACAGAAACAGCATCGAAATTTTGCTTTTTGTGGCATGATTGCGTTATGAAGGGAACAGAGATGACTGTGATCTAGAACAGGTTAATAGGTTTAGGAATAGAAGAATGTTTGTCTTCAATCAAAGTGATGATTTTATGTTGCACACGTCTATGCCTGAAGTTTTTCATGGCAAAGCCTTCACAAAAAGTTCAACAGCGAAGCGAGACGGAGCTTTGGGTCGAGATGGAAAAATATGATTATTAAATAACCATCATGTGCTCAAGTACAATCTACACGATGATATGATGATGCACAAAAAAGCGACAAGGAGAAAAGTTGCCATGATACAAACATATCGCTTCTCTTTTTCGCTTCTTCGGTTGAGATGGGAAATTCCATTGAAAATATTTCGACATTTCCATAAATCTCTGAAACATTCCTAGCGCTGCCTCTTTTTTATCTCGTTTAGCATTTCATTCCAGGAGTGCACAAGGGGAGCGATGAAAATTCGAGCATTGTTGCGGCTGAATTCGACTTTGAAATCAGACACTTGAGTGACTTTGCCGTTTGCCACGAAAGCGAACGGCTCGAGTGACAAAAGAAAAATCATCACATTAAACGCCCGCAGTGGTCTTTCGGGTCGTTTTGCCGTTTCACTTACCATTACGTAGTGTCTCTGCATCTCCGTCTTCTCACTCGCCAATTTTTCACATTCTAATTTGAGTCTGAAATGAAAAGAACGGAAGAAGAAAAGGTTAGCAAAGAAATTAATAATAAAAATTTCAATAATCGCCTTCAAGCGATCATGAATCACGAACCCGCTGTGAATGAGAGCGAATGGGTGGGCTTCGGAGATGATAACAAGAAAACTTTCTCATCTTCGAAGAAGACACAAAAAAGCATTTTTGAGATGGAAATTAATCCGGATGGAGAGAAGCATCCTAATAAAGTCATAAAGTCCGCTTGATCAAGAACTTTCTTCTCTTTTTCTTTATCTCCGCCACTCATTTCAGCTTATTTATTATCTCCCCACAGATAAATGGAGAGGGTGATGAGCGCAGAGTGGGCACGAAAGATTCTTCCGAGCTAGTAAAATAATTTATTGAAAACGTGCCATTCATAATCTGCTCCAGTGGAAAAGAGGGGAACCCACTTTGCCACCATAATAAAAGAAGAAATAAAAAACGAGGAAATTCTTTTTACATTTCTTTGCTCATTTTTATCGGCGCATGAATTTCTACACAAGAACTTTTCATTTTCTTCTCCCCTGTTTACGACTCTTCCATTCTTACAATGATATTCACATGAAAAAAAATTATAATGTACCCGAGTACATACTTTCAACACTTTTTTACTTCCACCAGCGATGCAGAAAAAGGATTTTCTAGAGCGAAATGCGAAACATGAATAAAACAAGCATAAAGTGTTGGAGAACCCGTTTACAAGTCTTGCTTCTGGTAAATGGAAGTGCGATTTTTAATTTCTTTCATGTTTCAGTTGCTGGAGGGTGAACCATCTAGTGCAAGCCTGGTGGTGACTTTGAAAAGTCGTTCTATGCCAGGTTTTACTTAGAAGCTGTTAATGCTGAATCCATTGCAAATGAACGACTAGAATCACGTTCAAACACCTTTTAAAACCATAAACTCGTAAAACTGTTTAAATAACAGTTAAAATTCTTTCCAAGTGTCCTGACTTGCACTTGAGCGTCGTCTTCCACTCAAACAACTCTCTCACATAAGAATCTGTTGTCACGAATCCCTCCTTGAGTCTCATTCCCAACAGCTTTTATGTTTGTTTGCACATTCATGAATGGATTCAAGAGAAAAAAGTTGTTAAAAAGTCATTCGTGAATATCATCTCGTTAATTGCTCTTTGCCCATATGCTTCCATCTCACTTTGCGTCTCATTTGTGTGTGAATACGCAACCATTGAAAATAAAATGTCTTTCTCTTTTAATCTCTTTTCATGTGTTGTATTATGTTTCACATTAACATAACCATTATAAGCTATTAAAATTCCTTTAACTCAAAGCGATTACATCTCAACACCCCATGTTCAGTGCTTGCTCTCACTCTCGCCTTGTCTTCCCATCATCATCATCATGAAGTGCTTCTTCATTGTGTGTAGGGTGACTGTACCATTGATGAAACGATTAAGGAATTTTGGAGTGAATTT
>JPYR01000620.1:12027-29759 GCA_000775305.1 Belgica antarctica | reverse complement strand
TTTAATGTCGATTTAACGTTGTCTTCCATAACCTGTCAGTAGAAAAAACCTGATAATTGTTATTTCAGTTGTAAAAACTCTAGGAGAAATCTTTTTTGTCTGCAAATTTACATGTCATGCAACGCATTTCAATTTTCATTCGCTTAGTCAGTCTATCAACGAACACTTCCACTTAACGTCCGTCTCTTTTGACACACTTAACTAGCCATTTCACCCTAACAGCTAGTTGTCTGCAAAGTAATTAGCAAGATTGTGGAGTGCATGAAAGTTTGTTGCTCGAGAGAAAACTTGATGGTTGCTTTTTTATGCACGAGACTGCACTTTACCAAGCAATTTTATCTGAAAATATTTTCCACGCCGAGATGTTTTTTTTAGAGAGACGATGCAAAGATGTTTTCAAGCTTGGCTAATGACGTCTATGCAATTTTTGCGTCATTTATTCGGTTCATCGTCCGCAATGAGCAGAATGAGTTGATTGAGTGTGATATTATCAAGTTCGCTTGCAAGAAGTTCTTTTGTGCAAATTTAGCACCTTTTACACTGAATAAATCATAAAAAAGTATTGTGTCAGGATGTTTATCATGGAACATGTTTTGAATCCCCTCAACTATGTAGATCATCATCATTTAAACATACTGTAGCGTCGACTGAGTACAAAGTATTCTTTTGTGCACCATTTGTAAAATGGAATTTTCCAGCAAAACATGTTCAGAAAGATATTTACGATGCGAAACTCGAGCTCGGCTGTGATTTCAATGAAAACTGACAGGCATTTAGCTCACACCTACAACACAACCGGGAAATATGAGTGATCACAGAAGAAGCTTTTGATAACGAGATTTCTAGTAAGACATCATTTCAGTTCTGGTGTCGTTTTAAAGGCGGCTTTGATGATGTAACATCGCTTTAAATTATTTTTTATTTTGAATCATTCTTTTGTTTGCTTGTGCACTTAAGGGCACGCTTTGGTCTCCTTTCTGGAATTGATTTGCGTGATTTGGAATTTAATTTTTTTGACAATGCAATAAATTTGCGTCAATTTTAAAAACTTTTAATTTTTTTCAGGAAATTCGGCAGTGATGCTTGTTACTCAGAAGCAATGGTCCCTGCAGACGATGAAACTTCAGAAAATTGTCTCAAACAATTCTGTTAATGCTTCTTTGATTGGATTTGACTACAGTTTCAAGCCTTCAGCCTGAAAAGCTCAAATTCCTTTCATTCGAAATTTCCCGCTCCGTTTGAAATCAAATTTCGCTTCAGTCTTTATTTTAATTAAGTGGGCACTTATGCATCATGAACTGCCTTTGTGTCTTCTCCGCCTTCATTACCATTCCGTTCAATAACATTTCATGCTTCCCTCGTTGACGATAAGTACTTCTCCAGCAATCTTGCAAGATAAGGAAAGTTGAGTGGAACAAAAGAAAGCAATTAAAACAATTGATTTTCATTCGTGTTGGATGGCAGCTCTGCTTGTTGCGATGATTTGTGTTATCGTCACTGAGTAAACTAATGGAAAAGCTTTTAAAAGTTGTCTTCAAAGTTAGCTTGAAAGATTATTAAACAGTTTCTGTCAGTGTCTAATGAATGCTGAGAGCTTTCAAAACGTCAATTGAATTCAAAGCTTTGCGTCAGGGTCAGCCAACCTTAGGTGGCTTCGGGATTTTTGAGTAAGCCGGGTCTGTTATAGAAGCTTAAGGAACACTCAGGAAAATCGTTCTACCAAATCAGTCGATTCCAATATTCAAAACAGTTTGTCCTTTATTGCTTTCGAGTTTGGAGACCACTGGAGGTGGAAAAATGGTCATGCCCTAGTTTGCCAAGGCTCATTGTAGTGCCCATGAAAAAACCATGCATGGGGAGTACTCATGTCCATGGGCAAAGAACAAGTTTTTGGTGGAAACGAGAAAGCCCTCGGGCATTTGAGCACTGCCCATAGATACGAGCGTTTCTGTTATGGGCACATCCATGGGTACTAAGGCTTGGGCATTCATTCAAAATCTCTTGGACATGGGCACGATCACGCTCTTTGAAAGCCCTGGACACATCCCTGGTGCCGATGCCCTATGGCACTTCAAAGTACACCTCTAGTGACGATGTTCAATGAAACTTGTATTAAAATGAACCCTTCAACAACAGGTAACGCTGAATTCTAACTTTTAATGCATTTGTAATTTGCGGAACAAAAAAATCAATCACTGATTCATAAAAAACAAGTTGAAGCTTTTACAAGAATAAAGCTCCGCGACTCTGTGCATTTTAAGTGCTTTGCGATGTAATTGATTTCACTCTTTTTCTCACTCTCTGCACTTACAGCCGACACTCCTTGCGACTGGAAAATTGAAAGAAACTTTTTTCATTTCAACGTTCGTTTGAAGGATTTAAAAGTTTTCATCGAGAATGACATAAATAATCGAGCGCTTTGCATTATAAAAAGATTTTCTGCTCAATGAAGCTTTCTTTTCATGAGTTTTCCCATTTCTCAAGTTTTATTGATAACTAAAACGGAGAAAAACTGAGGCGAGTTAATAAATTATTAAACTTTATGAAAGTCGTTTATTCAGCTTAAAAAAGGTTCCCTCAACGCGTTGTAAGATGCTTAGTTGTAAGATTTTCGTTGTAAGATGCTTCAAGAGTACCAAGAAACGCGATCCTAACGCGAAAACGCTGTCATGAAACTAAAATCATATGAATTCCAAAGGATTCCATCAGGGAATTTCCGATGAAAAGTCTTTTCTCAGTGACACCGCGTGCTTTCAGAAGTTTTAACGAGGAGTTCATTATAAATTTGTCAAACACAATTACAAGCTCTAAAGATAGAAATTTTGAAGCTCTGCCATTGACACCTTAAAAACTCATGAATTGTAATTTGAGATTTGATTTGAATTGATAATCAAATTGTTGTAAAGCAATTGCTGTTACGATTGTGATGTAAATTTATTTGTCAAGAATTATATTCATTCGCTTGTGAAAATTAAAAGGACATTATTGTCGTAGGAAAATCCAGACAAAGTCGAAAACAATTCTTCTTTAATTTCAATTGAGCAAAAACAAGTTTCAAAAAGAAGTGAATTAATCAGAAACGTCTTGCTGTCTCCTGGATTAACGATCTCGTTTCTTACAATCGCTTTTTAGTTGCAAATAAACTTCGCTTTGTGCATTCTAAACTGAAACTCGTTCGCAAATATAAAACTTTTGCTTCTCCGCCATAACGATTTGTGGCGAATTGTTTCATTTCAAAAACGGAATTGCTGGGAAAGAAACTGTGGCTTAGTTTTATTCAATTCTTCGAGCAATAGCAAGATTTCTAAATTGCAATAAATCAACCACGAATAATTCAGCTTAGAAACAAATTTAAATTAAGGTTAAACATTCTTGCGTAAGTGGATCAGACATTTTGCATTTAAAAGCAGATGAGAAAAGTTGTCTAAATCGTCAGCAAAAATGCAAACCGTTACAAAACAAACAGCCATGGAAATAAGTCGAAATAAGTAACTAAAATTTGGTTAAAATTGGCTTTTCAACATTGATTGATTGATTGATATGGCATGTTGTTGGCGCTATTGTCTAGGTCTTCATCTCCACCCTACGGACACCATAGAAGGTGCCATCATGCATGCTTCTTGGACGGTTACCCGCAGCCGAGAGACCTCTTATAGCCGCCCTGGTCTCTGCCGAAGCAGAATTCTGTGGTGCAAACTCGCGGAGTATAATTTTCCTTGGCTTTTCAACAAGCACTAAAAGTTTAAAAACATCCTGCAGTATGGAAATTGGATTGGCTAATAATAAAAGAAGCTTCTGCATAACGAAATCTCTCAAAATCCTAATTGAAGTTTTAAAAGCAGCCAAAATTAAGCAGAACTTGACGATAATTCAATTAAAAGTTCCTGAAGTGGTCGGTTTCACTTGTCTATTTTTTGTTTATGCTCGATGAATTTTTTATAAAATGAATCTGTAAAGGCTTCATTCACTGCTAATTATTCCCAGCATAAAACCCAGCTAAATGACCAGCTTTAAAATTCAACTTGACTGTCAATTAGTTTAAAGTCCCAAAGGATAAAATCCTCTTAGAGATCAATTTGGCAACTGGCGGTAAAAAGAAAGCTGCTTATGATTCCATTCTTTTTTCTAACCTTCGCAGAACTGAAAGGGTTGAATCGTTTAAAAAATTCATGTCGTCACTTGTGGGTGCTTGGTTGGTTGGATTTATTAGCCCTGAGATTTTCCAATGTTTCGGAGCTTTGTTCGCATTTACAGCCATGTTCGCTTCAATTTATGAATGTTGAAAAGTAATAAAATTGAAAGCTGCTTTCACAAGTCTATTCTGAAATTGAAAATTAGTTTCGCTTTAGAATTAGAAGAGTTGAACGTTGATGAATAACTATGGTGGTGTATTAAAGGAGATTTTTTTTTGTTTGAAATATAATAAAACTTAGTTGAAAAATCAATTGACGCTTGAGTTTTGCTAACCTTGATCGGAAGCGTTTTGGTCCACTGAAGATGATGAAACTGTTAAAGAATGTAAGGCCTCGACAGAACCGTCACCGTAATGGGTTAAATTGATTGATTATTTCGTCTTCTTTGTTTCCGACCGTTGAAACATTTCCATTTCCGATGGAATCGAAACCTTTTGAGCCATAAAAATCTATTTCAAATGTGTCCATTTCGGTTCTTTATCACTTACCCTTCATCTGATTGATAAACATCAGCGCTTTTTTATTTCACTCAGCATTCATGGCATTGAAAATTCAATTCTTGTGTTGCTTCGTGGATGTTTTCCACAACTATGTGGCCTCTACATCTATGATCTCTGATCTGATAGCGAAAACGATTGCTAAAAGCGACTTTACTGTAAATTTCTGTCTTTTGTCGCTTCATTAGCTTTGCTAAAATGCTGTGCTTCCCTTCAACTTCATTAATGCATAGACAGTGATTTCGTTCTTTCTCTGCATAGTCTCGGTTGTTGTTCTTAAGTCGATAGCACAACGAGTTTTAATGGAAGCCGTGTGAAATCTTTCATAGATGACGCTAGTTTGTTCAAAGCGTGCATCACCAAAGACAATTAATTATAATTTAAATTCAATTAGATTCCTTGTAAGATTTCTCCCGGTAAGAACTTTACAACCTTGACTTCACTACGATTTTGTCAATTAACCGTTCTTATGAGTGTAAAATTTAACGGAAATTCAAACGAGGGGAATGGAAGAGAAAAGAGAGAGAGAAACAAATCGTTGTTGACGAGAAAATTGCGAATTGTCCGCAAACTCTTTCAAATAAACACATTAGGCTGTAAATAAATTAAGCAATGCTGCTGCGTTCGATTGGACTGGTGGCGGTGATGATGTGCATCCACTTTGCAGCCCCGTTAAATGTGAGTAACGCTAAATGCAGCAAATATTGACTGACGAAATAAATTTGCCTCCTTCTTCGCTTCCAGGCTCAGTCTTACGAAGACAAACGATGCAAATGCATTTGTCCAAGCATCAACTCCGTGATGAACAACACAAAGGAAGACAACAACCGGATTTTAATTATCGATAACGTTCCACCTAATAAATGGTAATTTTTGTGATTTAGGTGATCCAGTTAATGTTTTGTTGTTGTCTTGTAGCAATTGCGACTCTGTGATACTTCCGAAGTTTAGCGAGAAGATCAAAGGAAAGGAACAAGAGTTCTGTCCCCGCTGCGAGTGCAAATACGAGAACAGAAACACAAGCGTAATCAAGGTGAGTCATCAATCTGGCAGCTGGTCCATCAAATAATTCGAGTGAATTTTCAGGTCGTGGTGATAATTGTGATCTGGATAATCTCGCTGCTGGCAATCTACATGCTGTTTCTCAACCTACTTGAGCCGATCCTCAGCAAGCGAGTCAAGCAGAACTATTCGGAGCATGTAAACGATGATGCAAGTATTGGTTCTGGTTCCAGCGGCTTAAGCTTACACAAAATTTAATAGTTTGCCATGCTCATTTAGTGATAATCCAATGTTTTTTGTTCAAAGGATGCGTGACCTTTGTTGGATAGGGAGTTTCATTACAATTAAATGGGACGCCCTGACTGGAAACGGACGAACACTGAGACTCAATCCACTTATTATCGATTTTATTATGCTTTAGTTAACTCTTTACTTATACTTGAACTTTAATGGTCGAATTAAACTTTATTATTTCTTGTTATAACCACTATTCTCACGCTTCTTTTCTTTTGCTTGTTCTTGCTCTTCTGCACTTTCAGGACGACAGCGGTTCCGTTTCTGGGCATCAGCTCCAGATGGTTAACGGTCAGGACATGGTCAATGTGAACACTGGCAGAAACAATGTTCTTAATCGGGTCACCACGCAGCAAGACAAATGGAAGCGTCAAGTAAGATCGACACTGAATGTCATTGCACTGCTTATAATTTCTCAATTGCAGGTGCAGGAACAAAGATCGCGCATATACAACTCGATGTTGAACTAAGCCGAAGTAAAACCAATGAATTCATGCAGCTGAGTCTTCAAAAATCAAAGATAGTCCGAGGGTTGGACATGAACCAGTCGCAACTTAATCGAGCTGTTTGCTTGACATTCACGCAACTGGCTCAGATCAACCTAAGGAAACTTATTGTAAGAATAAATTTAGAACTAAATTCGCCATAAAGAATAAAAAAGTAACACAAACAAATTTTAAATGAATTTTATCTGTGAGTTTTAGATATGTGCTTTTATTGTGGTTTCACAGATATCAAGGACTCTAATTCATTTACTTTGTGAGAAGTTGCTGTAAAACAAAGGATGTAAAGAACATGAAAAAGTACATTGCTTTTGAATTGCGAAGAAAGAATGCAAGCTTTCGTGAGCTTTCGAATTCATTCAACAAGTTGTTCTCGCAGTTCAATACTCGCAACATCGACACACAAACGTGTCGACTCTTCTTCTACATGCAGCAAATCAAAAAATCAATTCAATTTATTCAACATTTTATTCCGCATTTTATTTTATTTTAAAATAGTTTAAAATGTAAAAAACAAGAAGAAAGAAAGTTCTCTTTAGTCAACCGGTTTCACACACCACTTCCAAAAGTATGCTCAAAAATAATGAAAACCCATAAAATTCTCGTAATCCAAAGTGTGGAGGAAACAAAAACAGAAAAGCGAAGAGCGCAGCGCTCAGTTTAACTCTCGTCTTTAATTCGACTGGATGTGACAGGAAAACTCCCAGTAATTAAAATTCTGGCGACATAAAAAACCAACTGATAACTTTCAACTGGGCTAGAAGTTAATGCCAAAAAATTCTGAACGATAGATCACCTTCACGACATCAGAACAAGATTATTTCACTTACTAAAAGACGTTTTTGCACATCTTAAGATGGCGTTCCGTGTATTTAGATCGTTCACGAAGAGTCCATTCCCACTGAATCAACGCATCGCTTTGCTGACACCAGCAGCAGCGTGGAAGGGAAAAGTGAGTTGGAAAAAATCTCGTTTGAAGACCAAGTCTAGGTTTGTTCGCCAAGGAAGAATTTTAATCCAGTAAGAAGTTGAATGTCTTGTTAATACAGTTAAGTCAGAGACGACAAAGACAAGTTTTTGATCGGTTGACGATAACAGATGTTTTGAGTTTGCTTGACGGAATTTCAATGAGCTTCTAAGACATTTTAGGGCTTTGACTTGAGTGACAGTCAATAATTCTGTAACTAGTTGCAATATAAAATGTCTCCAGTCATAGGTCAACGACGAATGAGTGTTTTGATAAGATTAGCGCATTCTCTTTAAACTTTTTAAACAAAATAGAAAACAGCAACAAGAGAAATCTTTCTGAAAATCTTCGGATGAACAAGAATCTCAATAATTGTCAAACTGTTCTCATTTCAACATTCAACATACATTGAAAAAGCGCGCTTTCGTTCAATGTCAGAGATTTGTTTATCAGCGAGACTGTTTTTAATTTGGGTCTATAAATACAAATGCAAATTATTTTCAAACCGCCGTAAACCAAAAAGAGAGAGACATGAACTAAGACCAGCATGTTGTTGCTTCCACAATAAAACTTTATCAGTGACACTGGAAAACTTTTTACAAAAAAATATTTACGATGCAATGTTTTCATAAAAATCTTGCATTGTTATGATCGTAAACTTAAATTGCCTCTTAAACGACAATACATTATCGTGACGCGTAGAATCCAAATTATTATTCCAAACGCTACCGCACTCACGTATTTTTTTAAGGTTTGTTTCTTCTCTTTTTTCAGTTCCTTTCTACAACATCTGCCATGCAGTGTTCCAGCAAAAACAAACAAATAAAGTCATCAAACATCTTCGTCGAAGCAAGAACCTTCTCTGAACGTTCTAGAGCAAAGAAAAATGCACGCGCATACGTCAGTGACAGTGATTCCGACTCTGATTCAGGTAAAGTTGTGAGATCTTTCGTAATCAAGTTAACTAAAACTTTTGACTATCTCATTCAGAAATTGAGAACAGAAAAAAGGTAAATTAGGACGAAAAAAGTATAACAAACTTTTCAAATAATTCTTCTTCATTCTAGAAAACTGCTTACACGAGTGATTTCTGGCGGCAGAAGATGCGAACGATGTAATATCTTTAAATTCCGGATTCCTATTTCAATTAGTAATTAAATCCAATAACTTCTGTTTTAGGCACGGCATATTCGATGTCAACAACGATGGGGTCAGTTTATTTTACTTAAGTCCACTTTACTTGAATATTTATGATCGAAAGAACAACGAACGAAAGCTTTCTCTCGAAAAACTGAGATTTATGTCCGTTCTGTGTCTGTCATTCATCTGTAATGCAGAAGTACACAAAGCACTACGTGTTATCACGGTTGTTGACAAATTTGTCTCTAAAGTTTCAACAAATCTGTTTGTTCTGTACTTCGATGCAAAGCTGTGCATTTAATGAAATTTTGTCTCAAAGGAACTCAAGTTGCTGTTTTGATAAGTTTCTTAAGAACATTTAGGTTCAAATTCTAAACTTACCTTAAGTTCATTCGCAAACAAAATAACACTTTACGATGATGACAATGTTTTCTAGGTAATCTCGTACGAAGATTTTACTATTTTGGCTGAAAAATTCGGTGACTTGGGTCATCTAAGCGAACAAGAAATGGAAGAATTCCGTGCTGTCATGAAGGTAGAGATTTCACAACTGTTAACTTTAACTAATAAATTCAATTTTAGGCAACCTGGGAGCAGAATTGGGGTGAAGTGACGCCTTACAATCTCGTTACTGTCGAGCAGTACCTTTCCGAAATGAGTCATGTCATGAGCGATAAAGCTTTGAAGAAAAAAGTTCACAAGTTCCTTCCGTATTTGTTCCAAGCTGTCGATAAAGACGGTTCAGGAGAAATATCGATTGACGAATACAAGCTGTTCTTCAAGTGCCTCGGATTAACGGAAAAAGATGCAGAGATTTCCTTTCAGGCGATTGATAAGAACGGAGACGGGATGTTGTCAATCAAGGAGTTTGTGAAACTTGGCCGCGACTTCTTCCTGACCGAAAACCCGAAGCGAGTTTCTCACAAGTTCTGGGGACCACTTGTTCCGGACCACTGATTTAAAAATATGTTAGCGTTTAAGCAGGTGTACCACTTTGGCTTCCAATTATATCGTTTGCTATATAATTTTTCAATGAACCAGATTTTAACACTTTTAATTGATGTCGACCGCATCACTGATGAGCAAAATAAATTCCCTAGGAACGAAAATATAACGAGAGTGTGCAACATTAATTGATCTACTTGCATGAACTTTAACCGAAATTTAATTTCACAAATTACAGATCATAATTCGCATCAGCATCATGGTTATAAATTACATTAAAATTTCATTGATCGCTTCGTTGATTCTGCGAAAATCAATAATCATCATCAAAACTCTTACCTGGAACCCACAAAATGTTTTCATCGCGATGGAAAGCAGCAAACCCTCCGCATATGAACATTTTGTATTAAAAATTTGCTCTGTTTTACCAGGCGCGCATCAACGGCAACAGCAACACGAGAGGAACTTAAACTGGTTCATTTCACGCTTCATTTCATTTTCTCTTGCTTCATTCGCTGAGTTTTTTTTCTTCTCCACTCAGGAAGGGATTTGTTAAACTGAAGGATTCCGATTCTCTTTCTGGTTTACTTCGTCGCTTCTCCGCATCAGATATTCCCAATGAAGAAGATAAAGCGTAGTTAAGATTGGAGGCATAAAGACTCAATTACACAATCCTAAATATTTTATGGTCTTTCACTCTTTTTCTTCGTGTCTTTCAGCGGCATTTGTTTTAGATTTTTTCCGTTGCCTTGAAAATCATGAAACCTTCCATGTTGCTAACATCACTTTTGGCAGCAGAAGGCCGAGGTTGGCTGAACTGCATAATATTATTCAACGCGAAGCTGTAATAATACGCGTTGAACAAGAAGAACATGATGCCTAATGGAAATTCATACATGTTTTACGACATGCATTTGTGGCTTACTAGGAATAGATTTGAATAAAAGCTTTGTAAATGTTAGATTTTTAGATTCTTTGACATATTATTCATTTTGACACGCTTGAAAAAGGTTGTAAAGTTAGAAAGACAAAAATTTCGAAACATTTAATGAAGCAGTTGTCTTAAAAACACTTGTCAAATGTTCCAAAAACCTGACAACATTAAAGTCCATTCAAATTCTCTGTAATTTCATTCATTCAAGCTTAAAAAATATTAGGTGAACTTTTTGTAATCGTTCCCGGTGATAAATCAACTTTCATGAGTAACACTTCCAATCGATTTGATTCACACATTCCAAAGGAATAAGAAATTAGTAATTCTGCCTTTGGCATTCGAACGTATCCCATCAAACTGATTTCCCTCGTATCAACGTCGCATAAAATGATTGGAATTGCATTAAATTTATGACGGTGACGGATAGCTTATCCATTAAAAGTCGTAACACTCGAGAAACTTTGAATTCCTTAAGAAATTGGAAGACCAGTCGGTCGGTAGTGAATTGATAAACATTTGACACTTGACAAATAGGACAAATAAAAATAATTTCCAAAGATGCTAATTCTAATCCCAATTGAGATGTGAAATGTGAGACAAAATCAATAAAAAAAAATATTTGCTTTGGTTCTTTTTTCGAGTCAAGCAAATTTTCTTTTTCGGTGGAGTCTCAAGTCTGGTTTAGAAGTTTTCTTCTCTGCCTAAAAGTTTGTCTTTGCTGTGAACAAATAATCAGCTTCTTCTAGAAATGTCTCATGTTATGGCAAGATTTTCGTCATTCGAAAGTTTGAAACCCACGCAATTCACAGCTAATTTGGGACAATTAAATTCATACGAGTTTTGAAACTTTGTTTGTCGTTTAAAAATATTGTGAAGCGTTTAGTTTTTGGTATACACATTACACACAACATTTTCAATTCTTTAACTTTGCCGCAAAAAATGCATACCAGGATTTACTCCTAATTCTTTTAGCCTTTCAAGTCTCCCTAACTTTAACCTGGCGTGTGCACATCGTACGATGTTGAAATCATTATACTGGTTTCTAGTAACACTAGGGTGTTTTACTGATAATGGACACCCTTTACTGATTTCATCTCTTCCCTGGAAAAATCTTAAGAAGCTTGTGCTACTTCCCGTGAAAAAATGAAGCCTCTGAGTTGTGTGGTTTCTCAAAAAAGTGCGGTGTGCTTTTTTAGTAAATCACTCTATTCCAAAAATTAGGCAAAAAGCATACAGCATTTTTTGAAGTTATGTGTGAATAAATAAAAGTACCCGTTGGTATGGTTATGAGTACGAAATTCAGTTCTCCAAGGTTATTTCACGCCCAGGAGATTCTCCGTGAAGAGTAAAAAATGATTTCCCTAGGAAATGACATCCACATCTGTTCCTAAATCTAGCCGACGTTCTTTGTAAATATTTCCCACGAGAAGTAAGCAGCCAAAGCGGAAGTGTAAAGTACATGCAATAAAGCTTATTCTGATGACATATTTTCAACCAGAGAATCGAAACAGTCTCGCTTGTTCCTGAAAATGGAGCCTTGGGAATATCTCCGTCGTGATTTATCACAGGCTTCTTGAATTGTAAATTCGGATTCTTTTTATCGCAAGTATTCGAGAGACAGATATTACAATAATAATAATAAGAGAGCTTCAGTAGCCATACAGAATGTCATTGCACAGGTTTCATTAATCATTTTCAAGTCTTTTCATGTTATTAGGCATGACATTTCACGTTTCAAAGTTAAAATTCCATATTTGGCTTTGCGTCATGTTTTTCTTCAGTAGCGATTTCAGCTTATCCTTGGAGTGATGAAAGTCGAATGTTTCTTCTACTTCTTTGCCAACTGCGTTGTATGAAGGGTTTTGGTTCCCAGGACGTATTCATGTTGCATTTCTACGTTGTTCTTCGAAATGTGATGCTCGGACACTTTGCCGGGTTGACGTGAAGTTCATTATCAAAGCACCAATCGTTAAACCTGTCCAAGTCCATTTGAAGTTCGTATGAGTCCTGTGCGCTTCCATTGGATTTGAATATCTTGCAGTCATCGGCGTAGAGTGAAAATCCGAATACTGGAACGATTTCAACCATTAATAAAAACAATAAAGCAATCCGGTCCCCCGTGCGAACCCGCTGGCCCACTCCTGATGTTGTGATGAATCTCGTTTACTTTTTATGATTGCGATTCTTCCTGTTTAGCCCACGTCTGCTTCACGGAAAACGAAATAAATCATCTTTTATCATCTTCACGTCGTGAAAATCGTGTTGACATCTCGTTCTGTGGAGATTCGGCCGACGAATGATGAATGAACTTCTCCTTCAAATCGGTAGAATCGGATAACACATGCTTTCTACGCCAACCGATTTCCCCACGACAAAATAGCTGTGTACGTAGGTATGTGATTTTTTCAACGCATGGAAATCAGTGGTTTGTTCAACGGCGCCTGTGCTTATGCTAAAGTCAATACAAATTGTGCAAAAGAGACAGCACAGAAAAAACGAAAGAACGAGACGAAAATGTCTGCGAAAATCGGTGAAAAACAGGCAACTTTTAAAACTCGATTTAAGTTCACTTTTAGGACCAAATTTAAGCCGGTTTTTCCTTTGAGCTGTTGTGAAATTGTGAAAAAACTTTTTTCAATTATTGCTTCATATAAACAGCTGCTGGAAGTCTTCACATGAATCAATTAACAAACAGCCCAGAAAAATTCGCCGATCGTAAACAAAAACATCTGACTTGACTTCGGCTTTAGTGCGCATGAGTTTTTCTCCCCACTTTTCAATTATTCGAGTTTTTCGCAACGATCGGAGAAACTGAGAACCGATTGCAGTTTCAATGAACAATTTCGTTATTCCATTCCTCACCGTGGCTAACTCTAGACTCGTTTCACAAACGCCGGTCGAATTAAAAATTTTCACAGCAAAGAAGAAGAGCAAAAGAAAAAGTTTTCAAGACGATTTCCCAAAGTTAGCGAAAGTTGTCTTTAAATTTCTTTATCAAAAAGCTTTCAAAAGTGCTAAGGAAGACGTTGGGCTCAATAAAAATTGAAATTATTTCAGTAAAAAAGCCCAAACTGACACTTTTCGCAGCAAGAAGGGAAAGAAGAAGTGAAAATCGATAATTTCGTCAAAAGACCAGAAAAGAAGAAATTTTGTTGCTGGAAATAGTGCGAGAAAAGTTCTGTGTTCGGTAATAAAAAGTGCTTTGAGTGAGTGAAGCAGAGAGCGAGTGACTGAGAGAGAGCTAACAAGGCACATCCTAAAACCAGCCCGGTTTCTTAGTCGATTTTTCTTCCTCCTCGGGCGCGGCCATTACATGCAGGCACATTTTTGAAGGCACGATCGTCAGACTGGGAAAGTTCGTTGAATTAAGAGCTCCAACAAAGTTTTTCGCAATTTCGTGAACTGTTTGCTCGGAATTTTTCGGGCTGCAAAAGTTTTTGTGAAAGAAAAGCAAGCTTGACCGGAACCAAAGCAAAGAACTTGAAGTTATTAACGAACTAAAAGAGGTTTAAAAGTTTTGGCCTCAACTCCATTTAATGGATACGATGACGGATGAGAACGCTGTGAATGCCAATTTGGTCACCGATGCGGCGAATGACGGTCTGGATGTCGGAGAAAATCCTTCACTCGGAGATTTCGGCTTGTCGTCAGGAGGACCGCCGTCTTTGGGACTGGCAATGGGTCCACCGAGTCCGCTAACCGGCTGCTATTTATTGATTGTAATTGGAGAACCGTACTCACCCGAGCACAAGGACATCATCCTTCAGAAGCTTTCGAAGGGTAAGTTGATACCGAGACCAACTTGGGCCTCTCTTATCCAATGAAGTAATTTTTTCATGCTGAAACTGCCATAAGTACTCGTTTATTCATCATTTAGATTACTTTCTGCTTTCATCGACAAACCTTCATTTAAGAAAATTAAGCAGCTCGGGTTTATTAGCTTGATAAACGAAGCGAAAATTTAGATAGCAATCTTTGGGAGGTTTTTTGAAAGTTTTGTCAAGCTTTTGCAAAACTTTTGTCAAGCTTTCAAAACTCGTAACCTTCGTAATATTAGGAAAAAAGTTTCAGCTCAAAACGTTTTCCAAGCTCATAGCTAATTTCAGAAACTTGCGCGGGCGACAAAACAGCTTAAAAAAGGGAGAAAAAGTAATTTTTCACCAAGCCGAAAAAAAACCGGCAGAAAGGAAAGCGGGTTGATTACACGGTGGGATGTCAGGGTTGGTTCGTGTCAGATATTGTGTTCTCGAGCTTATCTTTCATGAAAAATGACTTGTTTGAACAATGCCTAAGAAATTTGATTTTTATTATTCAAGTGATGACAAGGAGGAAAAAATCCATGAACTTTAAACTGCAGCAACGTTGAACCGACGTCTTGTGCATTGCATCATCAGTCTTAGTCTGTTGACAGATTTTTCTTGCCACTGCAAAACGCATTCCGTTTTCTCTCCGGGAAATGTTCTCATTTCTATCGCTTTATTGTCACAGAGCTTTGCGTTGGCAAGGTATATTGGATCGATAGTTTAAATGGAAGAAGAGGCAAGTTTTGTGCTTAGTCGGTGTATGGCGAACGTACATTTGATAGCATATCGGCTTTTGTTTTTATAGTTGGTTCTTCTTTAGCCGTACATTATTTTTATGGATCTTCCTAATAGGGTTTTACAACTGTCAGTCATTGGGCTCGCTATTTTTGCGTTGCAGTGCCGGCTTGGAACTTCATAGTGTCAACATTATTAAACTTTTGAGACTTCAAAGAAGTCGAGAAATCCGAATTTTTTTAATGCTTCCGTCCAATTTACCTGACTCAGATCGGTTGGGTTTGAAATGAAAGGAAGTTTGGGCTCTGCTCATTAAAATTAGCTCACATAAGATAGCAGCAGTGACATCGCAAGCTACATATAGCCTAACGGCCATTATGTTCTGACTTGACTGTTCTTTTGTGTATTTTTTTTTGTCTTATTTATTGTCGTCTGAAAGCCTATAAAACAAAAGCTCCAAAGAAAGATTCATTCTGACCAAGCAAATCTATCAACCCTAATCACACCACATGCAAGTGGAAAAATATTTATTTTGGTTTGAACTTTTTTCCAACATGTTTTTAGACTCGTTGGGGTAGGAAAATTGAAATGTCTGTGAGCTGACACATGAATTCATTGTTGTTGTGCTTTTTAGTAATCGTAAAAAAGCTTTTGGCATCGGCTGTGAAATCGTCTGACACTCACTTTTACCCCTCTCCCTCAGCTGTGAAACTTCTACGATAAAAACATAATTTAGTTGGGAAATGTTATTCATCGATAAAAAAATATATTGCAAAGTTTTGGATTTTTAAATAAATTTCCGGTTTTCGGTATCCCGAATCATATTTCAAACGTTCAGCAATTCCAGCGAAGTTTTCATTGAAGTGTGATTAGAGACGGGTGGATGAAAGCATAATTTATGAGAGCTGATGGAGAATCTTCTTGCCTCGACGTTAGCAGCCGCCGTCGCTGGTTTTCCTTACTTTGACACTTTTATGACTTCTTGTCGATGTTTTTATTGTTTTCCCAGCGATGCTTATAGCATTAGGGCTTTTTGTATCTTTTTGCAATGAGAATTGATTTTTCTGGCTGGTATTGTGAAAACCTCAAAAAATCTGCGCAATATCGTCGTAATTCTTTCTTATTCTTTTATTTTTTGGCCGCTTCAGTTGACAAAAGTTTTCCTTTCTTCGGTACTTGGTGATGTGTCTAGAGAGTATTCAACATTGTCGAGTAACAACTGCGACATATTTTTGCGTTGAAAGCATCCAGCAATTTATTCAATTCTGTTCACTAAGACATCAAAATCTCAGATCGTAATTGGAAAGTTCTTGTGCTGTTCCATGTTTCTGTGACTTATTCGGGGAGAATTCACAATTTCGATTGCATATGAGTGAATCCTGTTTGTACAACTTTGAAAGCTTTTCATTTCATACCAGGCAAAACAATTTAAAGATTTCATTGTTCTGATACAGTCAAAAGCAATCAAGAAGAGTGTAATTGTCGTAGAAAATGTGGATCAAATGCACTTGGTTTGGCACTCACGCTGCCATTATGAAAATATTTTGAATCAAAAAGAAGATTTGATCACTGAAAAATTGTGCGAAGCAGCAAAATCTCACAAAATTTAAAGTTAAAACTGCTTTTTGAAAAGCTTTACAAGGAATTTTGAGAATCCAAGAGTAACTGAACAGAACTTTCATTATTTTATTTTCGTTCATGAGCTTATTTATTTGAGCAAAACATAAACAAAAATATGAAATTCACCCAATAGGGTGGGACAAAAGTGAGGTGTACTTTATCAGTATCTCACCCTAAAGCTTCAAAAAGGTTGGATGTTCAATGCTGTTATTAATTTCTCCTACATTCCCTCATTATCATGAAAATTTAAACCTTTTCCTTCGGCACCGCCCTTTGTCAATAAATTTAATGTCTTGTAAATTTATTGACCAACGTCTTTTATTACATGAAAGCAAGAAAACCATAATTTGAAGTAGAACAAATGATTAAAGCAAATGCAGAAGAAGCTTTGTGGGCCGAAAAATCGCAGGAAAGGACAAGAAATTTTGTGAATGCGGTGCCATTCATTCGCTTTTTATGTGATTTTTATTTAACATTGGGAAATTGATTTATGGACGTTTTTCGACATTTACTGTTATTCATCGCATTCACTTAACAACAAGTTATAAGACGATTAAGGCTCAATGTTGTGTGATGCTTGACATTTGTTTAACCTTTTTCCTTGTCGCTTGGCTGGCTGAAAACGGAGACTTTTCTGTTCTGTTACTTAAGTTTTATAGAAATGAAAATAAAGCAATTCTCGTAAGTTTTATCAAAATCCGCGGTGGAAATTCTAATTAGACGAATCAGTGGAAACTTTTAAACTTATAGTTAAAACTTGTTCTGGTTGTCTTATAAGCCAACTACTGACCCAAAATCAATGACACTCAAGGCTTGCTCAAGACAAAATCTTTATGACCGCACGATAATCTACTAGTTTCACACTTATTTTATATCTAGTCTTCAGGTTGACGTGTTAGAAAAAAGAAAATTGGATGTTAAATAAAACTTTTTCTAGTTGCCGTAAATGTAAGGGTTCGCGCAAGTCATTGGAGCATCAAAGCAGACTCTGGTCGTTTGCAAGAAAAACTTTTTCGGTTGTCGACGAAAATAATTTTCAAGGTTTTTCTAATCTTTTTCATGCTTTGTCAAAACAAATTTTTCTTGAAATGTCCAAATA